>APFE030561656.1:98720-172759 GCA_000404065.3 Pinus taeda | reverse complement strand
ATTATAATTAAATATCAATTATCTATTTAAGAGTAACAATAATAGTACTAAAGGTAATAAAACTAATTTTTAACCTAAGATGGATAGGGAAGGGAGATAGCTACCTACTGAGTGTTATACCTAGGATGTATTGGTGGTCTTAATTTCTCTGATTAAGGGAAACCAACTACCGCTAATCTCGATACGATTGTCCCTGTTAAGATTATGTGGATGTTTCATAATCTCAAGAGCCTATCTAATCTTTCACCTATGATGATGTTCTTCCCTAGCGACAATTGAGGCCTATTTAATTCTTGCTTGAAATTACTTCTTGTTAATTATTTTCATAAGCAAAACAATAATGAAAATTAAATCCTCCAGTTATTGAGTCCAATGAGGTTGAAGTCTATAATAATAGAACTGTCACTCTTTCCAACTAAGTTGATGATCGCAATTCCTTATATTTAGCATATAATTACTTCTACGAGCTATTGGACACTCAATTAGAGTTTCACACCCTCATTTCATTGCTTAGTTATTGTATAGAAGGTGAATTGAATCATCCATATTCCCAGTCGATCCTTGCAACAATTATCTTGGAAGAACTAGTTCATATTTGAGTTGTACACTCTGCTTCAATCATTCCAACCAAGTCATAATTATGTCATCCTCAGTATTAGTGTGAACTATGGATTGCGGACAACAAATAATATGTTGAGTCAATTTTTAGTTAGAAATACTCAAGTTTCATTAATGCTTTCAATGACAAGCCAACACATTCTCAATCTTAAAAGCTGGCATTTTTATGACTTGCATTATGTGTGAGAACAGAGGAGGAGTATGACGTGTCTGGGCATAAGGAAGATTTAATTAAATTGTCAGTAGTTACTAAACCAGGTATGCCAATGCCAGGTTGAGTCTTGTAGCATCCACACCACATTCTATTCATCTTAAACACTATGCTCCATGTAGTTGTATGCACCATTAACCCTAGACATCCCTTCATGGAATTTGAAATGTGATAAAACCTTGTACAAACCATTGTTGATTGAGACATATGTCAAGAATGGTATTAATATTCATGTAAGTACCTTGAAGAAACAATATATGATATTCTTAGGGTATTTCAAGAGTGTTGGATAGTCTTCCCTAGTATTGATGCAAACAACTCTGTTATAAAATGACTCTGAATATGGAGACATGGAAAGTGTAGCAAATGGACAATTATGGTAATCATATCAAGAAACCCCATCTATAGATTATATGGTTTTGTTATTATTAAAGGAATTGTTTCCATAGATTTAGCAACAATATACTCAATGGAAATAAAAATTTTAATATTAACATTTTAATAGATTGCAGGGACATCATTAAGTTTCATTTTGTCAAATATTTGTGTTGGTGAAATAGATAGGTCATAGGCCTACCATTTGTTGGATGTTGACTTGATTGGAGAAGCCACTCAAAGGAAAAGAGTTGGTAACATTTGACTTTGAGGTTCATATAATAAGAAGGCAAAAGAAATGCTCAAACTAGACCATGGATGGTTATCTAGAGACTAGTAGTGTTAAGTTACAAATGCTTCATTTAGAGAAATAGGTAACAAAGATGAAAAGCCTATTTCATGAGTGGTTACATGCGTAGGGGAAAGAGAAACACAACTTTAAAGGAGATGATGTAGACACTTGCAAGGAATAGTATTTTGTAGTAAACAAACAATGTTGTTCGTACCTTAAAACATGTTTGCACCAAAATGTACTATAAATAATATATATTCATAGAATAAATGGTTGAATGTTACAATGAGGGCCTCGTTATAAATATCAAGCGAGGTTCCCTTTCATATGAAGAGATGTGTCTCTTTTATAAGACACGCCTTTACACCTTTTCATTAATTATTAATTATTTTTATGTTTGATACAATGTCACCCTCTTAAGGGATGCTTTGTCCTCAAAGCATAATGAATACAATTATCTCTTGTACACGTCGCTTCGGCATGTATAATTCATATAGTGCTATCTTGGAATAAGGGTTTATCCATTTCTCTTTTGAAGATATATATATATATATATATATATATATATATGATACGCAAGAGTCACTATGCAGATTCGTTTGGTCATGTCCATACAACAAAATTGACCATGGTTAGGCCTAAGAATGTAAGAAAATAATGCCCATGCAACTCCACTGTGATTAGTTATATGCTCCTTAGATGCCATTAACAAGTGGATTACGTTGACAAAGCCCAACAAAAAAACCGCATCATGTAAATTTTTGCTTACTTTGTCAAGGACTACAAGTAATTTATGTTGGTCTTCACCAAGATTGAGCTCATTATTGAAATTGTGGGTATTAGCTAGAATTACCATGAAATTTTTCCCTCTCTAATCCAATTTTCATTGTGTTAGGATTTTAAATAGTTTTTCTTTTAGTAATGCGTCAAGTATTTTTCTATACCACTAATCATCATATATGAATAAACTAAATGCCCATTATCTTATATGCATCTCTTCACGTATCATATCTCGATCGAATAAGTCACACCAGAATTTATGGTATTCATCTCCATCTATATATTCATCCACCTCCAAACTCAGTTCCTTGCCTCAATGTTCGAATATAGATATCAAAAATACATGTACCTCTTCTTTTGGCTCATGCAGTTGATGATATATGGAAAGGTTTCATTCCAACATTAAGGTGGTGTGGGGAACCAAATCAGTTACACAGGTTGCATCCTCTACTTCCCTCAATTGTTCCAAAGTGTGGAGATACACAACCTAACCATATTTACTCATCATCTCATTAGAAACAATCAATCCATGTGCAATAAAATGCTCCCTCATCATATTCCACAAAGGACCCTATTCATTCTTTTCGAGGGCACCCTACACATCCTTTTTGAAACCATAGACCTGCAAAATAAATGGAAGGTTTATGAGGACCAGTTAAAATACACCCTCGTCTTCTTCCTTATGTATATGATGATTTGCATGTGATTTATTTTGTCTACTTGGCCAACAAGAACGAAAGTCCTTATAATCAGGATTATGACCATGAGACCTTTGAACTATCTTGTAATAAGAGGAACGATTACCAAGGGGACATCTAGTCGCATGGGCGCAACTACTGTCAACTAACTGATCATATGCTATTGAACTAAAAACCTCCATCTCTTCTTTGTGATTTTTATGGTTGATTTTATGAACTTTGCTAGTGGATAATCATCTTTGTATATTTTCTAACCATTGGTTCCAAAATCTATACTTCTAGATATTTTTACGCTATAGCATTTATGCACACTAATTTCAGATGCATCTCCATTATGTTTAGTTCCTCTATACTATTTTATCTCCTCATTGTGTGCAATAACTTTTTTGATGATCTCATCATTGGTTTTAGATTGTCTGTGTCTTGATTTCTCATTTGTATAACTTTTATGTCTGATTTCAGAGTCTCTACTAGTGGGCTTTCCCTATCCATAAATATTCTATCTATTAAAACTTTTAGAATCTATACTTCTAGGTACTTAAACATTATAACTAGCATGTGGGATTATCTCAGATACCTCTCCATCATTTTCATTCACAATGTACTATTTTAACACCTTATCATCTTAAAAAACAATTTTGTTGATCCTGATCTCCTTTGGATTTCCATAAGTTTTTTTGTCACAAGGTGTAGAGAAGGGGGTTGGTGTATGGGTCCCACTTGGAGAGAGAGAGATCTCAAAGATAAATAGGGGGATAAGGTGTCATTTGGGTGTTTTTTGATCCTTTTATAAACAAAATCTCTTGTACACTTGAGTTGTTGATCCAAGTCTGCTAGTGTTGTTCATCACATGAGATTTCTCAGGGGAGATCTCAACTCCTTCTTCAGTGGAAATTAAATGCCACCCTAGGGGATCCTTTTCTACATTTGTAGAGTCATTCCTAAGGAATTCCACAGGGAGTTTTGAGCTACTTTCGAGCAGACTAGGTGCAAAAGGGAACCATGCACTCTTGTCGGGAGAGAACTTCATGGTAGAGTTGGTTCCAGAAATTTAGGGTCATATTTATTTAGTATTTAGTAGACATTTTGCAGTGGTCTAATGAGAATATTGGGTAGCCATACTTTAGGTCAAATATTTTCTTACTGGGCATGCGCAGAGGTGGCTTAAATGGGCCTACACAGTCACTAGAGGAGTGCATTAGTTGTGGAGGCTTGACCAGGAGTTTGAGGTTGAGTTTTTCTAGGGTACATAAGGAAAATTGTTGGAGGGTTTTCTCATTTATTTTGGATGGATTTGGCAACACATTCTCAGGTAGGCGAATTACCTAGCTGGAGGAGGAACTCGCACTAATTGGGGGTAATTTCGTAAGGTTGGAACTATTGCCAACCCTTTCAGGGTCTTTGTGGGTTTGGTGAGGAGAGCCCACAGTTAATTTTACATAATTTTCTGAGCATTATAGGAGGGTCAAACAACAACCCCTTTCTAGACAGCAACAACAGATTTCCAAGGCCAATGCAGAGCTTGAAGAGGAAGTACTTTCCATCATCTGAGTAGCACATTTTCTCACCTAGGGTTTGTTTAGCTTGTTTTACCAAGCCCATGTGCACCTATTCCATACATATATTGTACACTCCTCTTTGATAATAAAATGGTTTAGCTTGGCGTAGTTTTTGGCTAAATTTATGGGTGTCGAATTGCATGTTGAATTTTGGTGTTGCATGCAATGTTTTTGTCTACATTGTCATTGTTAATTCCTAGTAGGAATATTACAACCCTTCAAAATGCCCATTATTAGAGCCTTTGTGCCTGGATGTTCCATCTCTACAATTGCTTTGTCGACTATTAATAATCTCCATACTTTGTGTTCAATAAATATTTGAATGTATATGTTTCTTGATATTGACAAACTTGGAAACATTGGGCTCTATAGGTGGAGTAATCTCTGACCACTCTTTGCTTAAATTTAGTGACATATTCCATTTAGTTTTTTAGTATTATTTGTAAATGCCTACACTAGATTTCTTTGTTTAAACGCTTTGAAAAAATCATGTTGAATCACATATAAAGTCTTCTCCCAAACATCTTGACAATGACGATATTTGACTTTTTTCACAAACATTAGGAAACTCCAAGGTGTATATTTCCCCTAAACCAATCACTTTATACATTAACGCAATTTTTACATTATGGGTATCAATGGGGGTAAAGGATCAACAATGACATTCAATTCATCGAATGTCGGTAAGTTGAAGAATTCATTATTGTCCTTAGATTCAACCTTACCTATAGTTCCTACACCTTTTTGGTAGTGATCATGTGCTTCACTTTCTTCATCGCCTCTAATCTCCAGCTGAAGAGTGGTCTCACACTTCATCTCCTCATATTCAACATAATCTATAGCTTCTACATCTTTAGGTGTTAAATATAATGTTTCAATAAGCTTTAGAGGTTTTACAAGTATTTCTCTCATTTCCAGTAATAATTCTCGATTAGTTTTATGGTCATCCAATATTGCTTGGGACTATGTTCCCATGGTTTTTTAACCTAAATCTTAATGGATGCACTATGTAGCAGTTGAGGGTTGCCTAGCTTTGATACCACTGTAGTAAATAGACATTGTTGTTTGTACCTTAAAGTTGTTTGTACACAAATGTATTGTAAATAATATATATAGATAGAATGAATGATTGATATGATTGCAAATGAGGGCTCACTTAAATACCTAGGCAGGTTCCCCTTCATGAACGTTCATGTCCTTAGAGACATGCCTCTTCAATGTACTAATCATTAATTAATTAGTTGATATTATGATTATTATATATTATTTTTATATATTATATTCATAACATTTCCTTCCTCTTTAAAAATGATTTGTCCTCAAATATTATTGCGAACAAGGTGTGTCATCTGCTTCTTTCTCTTGTAATCTATTTATATCTTTTCGAGTTCTTCGATTTATCATCTTTGATGATACATATGAAAGTGTTAAACACAACCATGATGAAGACATAAGATATCAAAGATAAGCATTAGATGCATATATTATTCACATGATATACATTTATAATGCATTAGAGTGACTCTTGGATTCATCTTTCAAGGTCCCTTCGACTCCCATTGATTGTTCAACTTCCTCACCATAACCCTTAGTAGATTAGGTGTCCAACATTCCTCCCCTTAATCCGAAGGGGTATGTGTGAGCCCAAGAAGAGAGTTGTAATACAAAAATGTGCAAAAATGCATGGCAACACTAGGTTGAATGTGATCTCTGGAATGTTGGTATAGGGGGGTGGTTTAAGGGTGACCACCAACACTGGAATGCTTAGCGCAGTTCCCAAAACTCTTCAAAATCTGGCAAGAAACTAAAATCTTCTGCTAGAGGAAGTGTCCCTCATGCTTTGGAGAGGGAGACCTTCAAACTGGAAAAGGGAGGTCTACAACCTGTGGTGGTTTAAGGATGACCACCAACTTTGAAATTCTTAACGAAATTCCTAGAACTCTTCCAAAACTGGCAAGAATCTGAAGTCTTCTACTAGAGGAAGTGTTCCCAATTCTTTGAAGAGGAAGAAGCTCAACTTAAAAAGGGACGTTTAAACCCTGCATAGATGGTTTAAGGTTATCCACCAACCAAAGGCATGCTCAAGGGCATATCTGTATCTAGCTACAACTCTGAATCTAGTATGGCAAGTTGTCGCTCAGGCTCGCTTGAACTTCTATGTCTCTTACTACAACTCTAATTAGGCAGCAGGATCACTTTGTGTCTCAGGCTCGCTTGATGTATTTTTGAAGCTTGTAGATGACCATCGCTTCAACCCCATGTCAGATATAAGGTGAGAATATGGAGAAAACTCAACTTGAAGACTATTCAATACTCTTGACCAAGTTCTGAGATATGAATGAAATATCTTCTTAGTTGTTGAAGCCCGTTTCCGAGAAGCGATCCATCCAAGACAAATCTTTGTTCTTGCAAGAGGCTTGTTTTTGAGGCATATGTTTGAAGAATGAGTGGTTTTATGACAGTGCTCACATGAATGAAGATCAAAACAATGATCTTTCATATGTCCAACTCTATCACAATGTTGGCATTTAATAATCTGTTGTCATTGTTGTGGAAGAGGAGCAGAATCTGGAACAGCTGAAGGTGAATTGTCATGAAGAAACCCAACACTATGGAACTAGATAGGATTTGAGTAATCTAAAATATGAAAGGAGACATCCTTGTCATATCCAAGACTAGTTATGTTCTGGTTGCTAACAAGCTCTTCCTAAGGAATGATGACAGGTTTGGGAAGTGGAACCTAAATTCCTGCATATTTATACAAAATTTCTCCTAAAATGGGTACTGCATCTGCAATTTCTTATTTTTGATGGGATTCTGTCTCAATGTTTTGAACAAAAATAGGTTCAGAATGATGTCTATTCTGTTTTATCTAATCTCATTCGAATAGAGATTCAAGTTACAGAAACTTGATCATTTCATGTGCATCTTGTAGACATGTTTGAATATCAGCAATACTAGATTTACTAATTTTTACCATATCATGAATAATGGAATGAATGAGGGTATTAAACAATTCTATTGTATCATAAATTTTATCCATTTTCCAAAAAATTCAAGCTAAAAAAAAAAAAACAACCTTCTAGTTGTAATTAATAAAAATAGTGTTCTTTCATTGATAATATTGGTACAACTTTCCTTGTTGGAAGCCAAATATCTCTGCAAAATTTGGTATTGTACAGATGCTCTAAAGAAAATAGTCCTCAATAATAGAACCAACCCTCAATGGATTTCATGCATAAATGGTGGATATCGCTCAACATTAAATGAAGTATGTTTAACAAGCAATGATTTGTAACAAGGGAAGAAACCACTTCTTTGACAATTTACCAACCTCACAATGACTAAAACCACAAAATGTCACATGAAAACCTACAACATCAAGATGTTCCCAAATCCAACAAGTTTTACAAGATTTCAAGAATTAAAGTCTTCAAAAATTCAATAAATCAAAGGCGTTAGACCAGTCAAGAGCCTTCAAATAGCCCCATATTTCGGCAATTCATCTGGAATTTCACTAGTCGAATCCAAAGTCACAAAAAAGAAGCCAAATTTTCCAACTCTGGCTACAAAAGCTAGCTCGGTAATGACTCTCGTAAATTAAACCGACACAATCCTGTGATTCTAAAATATTCCAGGCCTCCACATATTTTTTTACAAATTGTAAAATGAATTCAGCATGAAAATGGTCAGAGTCACATAATCTAACCTTTTAAAGGTTATACTCCACTAAAATAAATCATGCATATGGTTGAAATTGAATGAAACAAAATAATTCCAAAAGTGATGGTGTTGTCGCTGCCTATCTTGTCTGTTGGAACCTTCACTTCCCCGATGTTTGTGCCACTATACAGCAAGTACATGGTATTGTTTCCAAATTCGAAGCTTGCCTTGTTGTGATTCTTGATAGACATATTCAAATCAAGGCTGACATTGAAGTTGAGCTTCAACTGCGTGGAAATTGAACTCAAATTGGTCAAGGAGCACTGGTTTCACACAACAGTTCGCCACATGTTCAAAGCATTCAAGCAATACATCGCGAATTTACTAGATTCAAAACCACCATCATTTTTAGAACATTTGTCGGAGGATCGCCTTCCATTTTTCTTAGGAGGTGAACGAAATGATCCTCGCATCTCTCCACTTGCGGAGGTGATCGCCGCATTTCTCCTCTTGTCGGAAATGACTGTGAACACGAACAACCACAGTCATCGAGGCCAATGTCTCCCAACGATGTCTTCAATAATATTGTGCCTAAGTTCCATAGGAATTTTCACAATATGTTGACCAAACTGATTGTGGGTCTTGAACCACAGTTATACAACTTATTGGCTCAGAAAAAGGGTGAGGAACTTTGTGTTGTTGGCGAAAACAGTAAATGTCTTGAACTCCATGGAAAATGTTGTGGATCCAAGTACAATTCATAGGCTCAACTCTGAACTCGTTGAATTCTAGCATGAGATAGAGAAAGTTAGAGAACAATGACATAAATCGATCAAGGAATGTGAAGATCTGAACGAGCGCAAAATAAAAATGGAAAAAAAGATTCTTGAAATGGTCAAGGAAGCAAGAGAGGTTGAGGATAAGTTCAATAGTCAACACGATCGGTAACATAGAGATGTAATGGATGAACTTCGAACCGCACTAATGAAACAAGAAGATGTCCATCGGATTTTGAATGTTGCATTCCTTGAACCCTGATAACTTTTAATGGATATATTGTACACTAATGACAAGAAAAAGAAAATTTCTTCATCCATGTTTTGTTAGAGACGGAGATCGAGAAAATAATATGACCATCGTTAAGAGAACCAAGAGAATAAAATAACGTCAGGAAGATAGAAAATTAGGTGTGTAGGTATTACTGGAGCAATAAACACATCTAATAGGACATGAAAGTTAGAGTCATGTGGAGGTCTGAGCAAAAAGGGGTGTTACTTCAGGTTGCAGTAGGTCAAAGAATCAATGAACCCTCTTAAAAGAACCAAGTAATAAAACCATATCAGTAAGCCACAAAACTAGCAGCTCACACTTGAGCAGGGCAAGAATATGCTTGTAGCTCTGTTACCATGTTAAACACAACCATGGAGAAGACAGAAGATGTGAAATATAAGCATTAGATGCATATTTTATTCACATTATATACATTTATAATACATTGGAGTGACTCTTGGATTCATATTCTAAGGTATCTTGGACTCCCTTTGATTGTTCAACTTCCTCACCGTAACCCTTAGCAGATTAGGTGTCCAACAGATAGGATCCTTTGAGTGATAAACAAGATTGTTGAACTAAGAAGGAATCTAACCATCCTAAATCAATCTTTTGTGGAAATTTGCAATTATTTTAAAGTTGGAATAAATTGTTATCATAAGACTGGATTTTGCAGACATTAGTATTCTTCGGAGCATAAGTTTGTTATTCTATTCTGATTGATACAGGTAAGTAAATTGATTGATATGTCTACTCTTGTGATTCAGATGTCGATAAGGAGTTCTTGTGATTTGATTTCCCCTTTATCATGTGTGTGGCAATTTCCCAATTTACTTCAGGTATTGATGTTGTTGAGTTTGTTACAAAATCTTCAGTTGGAATTTGCATTGTCTGAACTGCAACATCTAAATACGTTTTTACTTCAACTTATTTGTCATCTTCTTGAGCTGTCATATTGACTGGATCGGTATTCGTTCCTTTTTCTTCAACTTGTTCTATTACATCTGAAGACTTCGATGCTTCTTCTGTGATAATTTCTTCTAATTTTTTTTTCAATGATTTCTTATCATTTTTAAGTTTCTTATGCTAAGTTAGTATACTTTGATTGTGATTTCTGAGACATAAGAATTCTTTAGTTTTTTATTCATCAACCTTATTTTCATTGTTAACATTCAAATTTTTCATCTTTTAAATATCTAATTTATTTTATTAACCTTTGATTAATGGTTTTTAAGTGCAATTTTTCTTCTTCCTTTTGCAATAGCTTCTCATTCAATTTATTCTCGAGACATTCCTTTTCTTCTTTTAATTTTATCTTTATATCTTTGTACTTCTTGACCTTGGCAAGTAATTTTTACTATGGTCGCTTAGGTGTCAAATTCTTCTGTTGTTTCTTCGTAAAACTGATCTTTGAGATCTTTATATTTCTTTTCTTATGTTTTTTTATTTTGTTGGTGTTTTGTGCCTTCTTCCTTTAATCTTTTAATCTGTGTTTGTGTATTACCTTGATATTCTTCGAAAGTAAATAATTTCCGACATATTGGACAAAACATTGTGTGATTTTTAAAAATTGATTAATACTCGAATTCCATTTTACAAAAGGACATTTGGTCTCGAATGTGGACTCATTTATGGAGCTCATTTTGCTATTTCTTAGCTTCTTTGAAATATAGTTCCTTAGAATATATAAATATATAAAAGCTCCTTTCATATAAATGGGAATATTCTTCCAATTGACCTTTTTATATTTTTTTTACTGAATCTTGAAAAATCCTTAGGTCAATTTTTTATTTTATTTTTATTTTTCTGAAGTCATTTCAAGTACCCACTTATGTACAAATCTAAAAATCCTACATGACTTCCACAATGCTAAAAATAATCCTCAATGATTAGGTATGGTTCACTTCTCTTTTTTCCACTGGAAAAATCGTAATCTTTCATTAATTTTGAAAAATTACATATTGTAGATGCTATTAGCATATGTCGTATACTTCTTGCCACTATGGGCACTGTCAAAAATTTTTAGTTTGTCAAATACTATGTGCTACTTTGAGCTTTCATCACCACGCAGGGTGTTCAGTCATTTTCTACTAAGTAGAGAAAAAATACAAAAAGATCGTTTATAAGTTTCCACATATGCCACGCAAGGAAATGCATTTGCTGAAAGTATATGCTTAAATACACTTAAATATAAAGCCTGTAAAATATATACAGAGTTTGCCAAGCATGTACATCAAAAACTTACAAAAAAGAAAGCAGTAATCAAGGGCTCTCTGCCCTGTGGTAGATTTAATCAATATAAGGTCGGTGGTAGTAGCAATATTCATTTGAACCTCGATGTTCCTAGATCATCCATTCTCCTTGGGGAAGTGCCGTGGCCTCCTTGGAAAGCCTGTCAGCACAGCTGTTATGTTCCCCAATGCTTTTGCGGCTTCCACTGCGGCCCGAGATCTGGTGAGGGGGGGAGATGGCGATCTGTGTACAGCATCCACCATCTTCGGAGAGATGTTGGTGACCAGAGGAGTAGGATCCGGAATAGGTGAGCGATTCAGAGCTGGTGAATCAATCCTTGTAGAAGTAGGAGGTGCCTTTGGAGGGTCCTATGGTTTCTTGATGAGTAGACAATCTTTGAAAACGTGCTCCACTCTGTGACATCTCCTACATTGGAAGGGAACTCCTTCATAGTCCAGGATCTGAACCCTAGTGAATTTCCCCCATTATAGAGTGATTTTCTCTTCCAATCCCTTGCGAGTATCCAGATGAACCAGAATGCAGTCTAGGGTTCTTTTCTTTGATTGCACAAAAGTTCGATCATGGTCCAGGTAGGTGCCAAGGGCATTTCCAATTCTAATGAAAACCTCCTTGCACCAGTACTGCAATGGAAGCCCTGGAAAGCAAACCCAGAGTGGCCCTGCCCCTATTTGTTCCCTCTCTGGGTCTAAGAGGGGACTCCATCTCTTGAGGAGTATTGGAGCCATCTCAGTGTGCTAGTACCTTGTGAGGACCAGATCCGTGTAGTTTTCTTTTGCGAAATGAAAGGAAAACCAGCCTCTGGGTAAGACCTACACCCTAGGCAATTCCTTTAGCATACCTCCCCAAATCTCACAGACCGATAGAGTGAGTCTGGATACTGAATATGCTTTGTCTCGGACATGTCCAACAAGTACAGGGCTTTCCATATATGCATCTTCCTCGATAGCGGAGGTCTCGCCAAACCGAATGATGATGTCCTTTGTAGTCGCCTTCACACACTTTGTCTTTCGCTTCCCAGTACGGGGGGCAAATGGATGATCCACCAACGAATTAGGTGAACCTTCCAGAGAGGTATGGTTCGCAGGCTTGAATTTTACTACAGGGGTCTCAAAGCATCTTGATGGAGTGTGCAGAGAAGGGAGGGTTTGGAGCCTCAGCTGCTTGAATATCTTCAGACGGCGCAGAAAAAAAGGTCGAGATGGATGGATGGAGATGGTCTACCGGTGGATTGGAGTCAAATCAGGGCGAGGGAGGAGTGTTAACTATAAGAATATGGAGAGTACCAGGAGATAACAGGGGGAAATCTAGAGCAGGGGATTATATAGATAGCGACCCAATAAACAGAGGAGCAGTACAGTGCCCCGAAAAGGAAACCATCGGCGCAGAAATTGACGGAGCTAGATTGGACGAGAGGGATGAGCCAGATGCTGATGAAGTGAGATTAGGGTTTCCAAAAATGACACGGTCAGGGAAAGGGTCCTCGGAACAATCGAGCTCCTCGACATCCATAGAATCGCCCATGATGTTAGCAGTAACCGTCGACAGATGGAGACAGGCGCGACTGCAACGGAAATGGAGAGGATACTGTCGATCATCGGGTGCCCAACTCTAGGTGCCTGCAAAGTGATACTCGATTAGGTATGGTTCACTTATATTTTAGCCTTCTATTATTTATAACGTAACAATACCTAGATAATGCCCCATGAACAAGGTTCAAAGAGGCAGCATGCAGATGTGTCTATATGGAAACAATGCTACAGAATTGGATATTTTTCCTTTTTTGTTTAGCAGTTGGAATTGTACAAATGTCTTGAATTGTAATGTGTGTAAGAAATATGGCCAATAGATGTCCAACATTTTTTGTTGTGTTTGTCAAGTTGTATGAGTTTAACTTCAAGTTTGACTTGTGGCTTAAGAAACCACAGCCCAGGGGCATCTAAGTCGTTAAAATCACTTGGGGATCACACTTGGCCTAGGCCACACTAGCCCTTAACATGGCTGGACTTTTGCTCACAGAGTTTCAAACCAATGACCTTCACATCATGGGTGACTTAAAAGTACACCCCATCACCGTATTTTTTATGCCCCATGGGCAGATGGATGTTCAACAATTGAATATGTTATATGTATTGCAATTTCATATGGAACACTTCATTGATTTTGTATGGTATCAACATGAGTTCATGGATATACACAAGGTGACAGAAACACGAAAGGCGTAAAACTTACAAAACGACAACAATCACAGTGAATGGTGATATGTGTCGTCTAACGAGGCCACAATTTTTCCCAGAAAATAGTGGAAATTCTGGTAGAATTTTTTGGAAATTCAGGTTACATCTGTCAAACTTCAATATTTTGGGTACCCCATGAGTTTTTGATGGTGTTGAATCCATTTACACCATCAAAAAACATGATTCAAATTGTCCGAGGGTTGGATTTTTTTGAAAAACAATGGTTGGATTCCAGTAAGAAATAGTCATCAGAGAACATATGTGGCCTCGGCAAACAATACCAATCGTGATAATGTCAATGGTACAAAGCAGTTTGGACAGGACTGGATGATGACGGTGTGGACAACAGCTACAGAAATGGTCACCAGGACATCGACAATTATCAATGACAGTGGTGGTCATGTACTACAGTGGAGCAAGCCGATAGTTTTTATATTTTTTTCTATATATAACTTTTTTATTTTCACTTTTTTTCTTTAATTTCATTTTCCCCCTATTTTTATATATTATTATTATTATTATTATTATTTATTATTATTATTATTATTATTATTATATATATAATATATAATATTATATATATATATATATTATATATATATATATATTATATATATATATATATATATTATTATATATATATATATATTATAATATATATATTGTGCACACACAATTTTTTTATATAATATTTTCTCTTCTTCTTTTTCTCGGTATTGGCCAAGGGTTCGATTTATATTTTTATTAATTTTTTATGTAATGACCAAAAGTCAACTTCAACTTTTTGTGGCCAAAGGCCAAAATTGAACTAATTGTCGAACCTCAAGAGAAACTCTAAATCTTTGAGCATTCACTAAAAGCCTTGCCAATGGCCAAGATCAAAGAATGTGACTTTGATACCAATGTAATGAACAAGGATTATATACATACTGGAATATTCTGAATATCTCGTATATGTAAGTATCCATTATAGGACAAGCAATATTTATATAATAATAGTTGAATGTATAAGAGATACGAGATATGATATTGATATTATTACAAATTAGGGATCGCTTATATACCTAGGTAGATGCCCCTTCATGAACGATCAAGTCCTTAGAGACATGCCTCTTTAGTGTACTAATCATTATTTAATTAATTATTAGTAAGATTATTATATATTATTTTTACATATTATATTCATAACATATTCTAAGAAAAAGAAAAAGGACCTGGAGACAGAATAAGACTAAGATAAAGATGGGAGAGTGCATACATATCATAACTCAGTTTCCTTTCAATGTATAAGAAAAGATGGAAAACATACCATATATAGGGGAAGTTTATGTCATCAATTGAACTAGTCAATATAGCAGATGCAATTGTGCTCAATATACATGAAATCACTAGAAAACAGAAGATTGCATTTTCTTGATTAAAGCATGAAGGCCACACTTTCACATGGTGGAAAAGTGATGCTACAAGAATAGAACTTGCATATAAGCCATCTATGATTAATTGGGAATTGTTTGAGAATATCATTAAAGCTCAATTATACATGATTGATTGTGACAAAAATAAAACAATGTAATAATTTACCACCTAATTAAGGAAGACAATTGTTTAGTTATGTATCTTTCTCAAAATCCTAGAGATTTTGAATAAGTAATTGGGAGCATTGCTTCCTCAACTTCAAAGACAATTGATGCCTTTTTTATCCTAATGTTATTGATGAAGCAAGTGATTGACTACAATGCCTTAACAAACATAAGCATAGATATGAATTTGGAATTCACAACCAAATAAAACCACAAGAGTAGCAATGAAAAGGGAAAAACAAGAAGTAAGCTACCAAAATATTCTAGCAACAATACAAGAAATAACACCCCCTACCAGTAATTGCAATTCTTGTGAGAGAAATGGACACAATGATGAACACTACAAGAAATTACACCCTAAGAAGCACCCCAAGTATTTCCAAAAGAAGAATAATAAGAAAGCTTTGATGGTTGTCGATGCATCGGATGGGGTGGATAGTACTTTGGATCTGGATGGAAAAATTAGTTGCACTAACGTTCAAAACAAATTAGTGTTGGCTACCTACAATCCTAAGGAAGATGAAAATATAATTTCATGACAAGATCCACATGAAACAAACTAAAGTAGATTTTTTTATTTGATCCTAATTCACAACCAAATTTTATTAATAGTTATACCCTTTGTGTTGGGTTAAACAAGACATGAAATTAAGAGCGATCAAATAGTGTAGGGTCAAGTTTACCATCAACCATAACCTTGTGGATAAAGTGGGTTTTTATAGAGTTATATTAGGAATATTTTATTTATATGTGAGAGATTACATCTTCAAGGGGAGAGAGAAAATGGTGCTCACTTGTTAAGGATGGGAAGGCTTTCACCATAAATGCACATAAGGATAAGGCCAAATTCTCTTTAGTCAATACTTACTGGGAAAAGTGAATCATTGGTAATAGTAATAAGTGTGTATTTTTTTGCATGAGAGAATAAAATAAATAAGGAGATGGAAATGAAGAGAATAATAAGGAATCCACGTAGAAATGCAATAACAATTAATTTCAATAATTAAGATAGTTAGTCAAAATTCTACAAGGTGTTGTTCCAAGAACCTTAAGGGATGCCACCAAGGGATAGGTTAAGCATGTGATTTTATTGTTGTTGGACTCTCCATTGCCAAACAATAGTTTGCATAAATAGTCCATAATATAAGAAAATTAAGTGGAGAAAATATCACAGCAATTATTCGAGTAGGAAGTCATTTGGACCAACATGTCACTATGCATTTCACCCATCATAATGGTGTCGAAGAAAGATGGAGTTTGGAGAGTGCACATTGTCTACCATGCTTTGAACAACTTCACCATCAAGAATAGATATTACTCATTGTGGATTGATGACATTGAATCAACTGCAACAAGACAAGTTCTTCACCAAAGTGAATTCAATATTATGCAAAACTTGTATGAGTGGTTAGTAATGCCTAAATTCAATTTATGTAATCCACCTACAACTTTCATGTGATTAATGAATGAATTGTTATGTCCATTTATTGACTCACTTGTAATAGCATATCTAGACAACATATTAATATTCGTTGGAAAGATCACATCCCACATGTCACACAAGTACTAGACACACTAAAAAAGAATCAAGAAATTATGACTATAAAGAAACGTGAGTTCAAAAAAGAGTCTATGATTTAACTCAAACGCATGACTAGTGGAGAATATCTAAGGGAAAATTTGGACAAGATTGTAACCTTTAGCCAATGGCTAATCCCTGCTATCTTGATAAAGGTTAGGATTTTCATGGGAGTAGCTCAATACTTGAGGAAGTTTATAGATTTTTTTTCAAAAGTAGTAGCAACATTATATGACAAGACCAACTAAGGAAATAGTTTTCATTGAGGCAAACCAAAACAATGATCAATTGAAGAACTAAAGAGGAATATTATTAATGATTCAATCCTATCCATGCCCAATTTATAATGCCCATCTGACCTAAAAATAGATGTCAGTGTGTAGCATTTCTTATGCAAGGAGGATGACCAATGCATTACCATTCAGAGTTGTTTCATGTAGAAATGTTGGACTACACCACATATGATAAAACAATTGTTTACTATTGCACAAGTGATGAAGAAGTGGAATTATTATCTCCTAGGAAAGGAGACCATCTTACACATTGATTGTTAACTTATATAATGCCTCTGAAGTTAAAGATAAATGTAGTCATTAAGAAACTAGAAACGGTTGCAATTCCTAAAACAATTCCACCTATTGATCAAATATAAAAAAGGGGTTATAACCAAGTTGGATAGCATGCTTCCACAACCCCTATTGAAGTAAATTGTAGCAATTGGTATGCTAATGCAACTTGATCCATCACTCATGATATATTGAGTAATGATTATCACATATTTGAAGACTTGAAAGGAATGTGCTAGTATTTAAAGGAAAGCTTAGTTGTTGTTGAGGAAGGGAATGCATACCATCTCTATAATAGGATAATATAGAAGTTGGACAAGTAGTGCATGCCACAAGAATGAGGACTTAGTTGCTTAGAGAAGTTGGCACTTCTAGAATGGTTGGGAACTTTGGCATGAAAAAATCAGTGGACAATCAATAGAGGTATGTGTATTGGCCAAAGATGTAGGAACAAATGGTAAGATTTGTTAGGGGTTGTGTTCTACGCAACATTGGTAATCCAAACAATAGGAAACTTGAGTTGTGCATGGCATTACAGTTACCAAAAACACCTTGGAATAGTACTAAAAGACTACTTTAGTAAGATACATGCGCTCATTCCATGCAAGAAGATTATCACCAAATAAGAAGCAATTATGTTGTTCTTCACTCATGCTTGAATACATTTTGGATTGTCAAGCTCCACCTTGTTAGATCATGATAGAAAATTCTTAGGCAGATTTTGGACAATGCATTAGGAAAGGATATACACCAAGTTGAGGTATTCCATTGCATTTCATTTGTGGATTAGTGAACAAATTGAAGTTGTCAACTAGATGTTACTATAATTCGTGAGAGGTTAAAATAGAAAACATTCAAAGAAATGGGGTTAATATTTGGTGTACATTCATCACTCCTACAATTTAGCACTCCATTGTTCCACAAACAAGTCACATTTTGAAACATGCTTTGGAAATCTACCTCCTCCTTTTGACATTGTGTACATATAATAAAAGGAAGAAGCATAGACACAAGCATATTTGTGGAAAGGATATGGCTCATACACTTGAAAGTGAAAAGGTGGCTTTAGATAAGTGAGCAATAATATAAAGCCAAGCATGATCAACACAAATAAAATCATAAATTTCACATTAAAGACAACGTATGTCTTTTTTTATGCAAGGAATGATAACAAGTAGTAGTGAAGAAACACAAGCCACTCATATATAGACCTTTTGACCTTATTATATAGGTAAATTAGAATGCCTATAGATTAAGACTTCCTACTTATATGAAGATTAATTATATGTTGAATGTAGAGTATCTAAAGTTTTTCCATCCTTCCATGCTAAATGGAGAAGAAGACTATCAAGTTCTGCCTACTACAAAAGACTTTGCATCACATGCCCTTAAATAGTTGGGGGTTGATATAAATTGCAAAGGAACATATGTGTAACTCATAGAAGATGAAAAGAGACATGGAATATTGGACTTAAATTTCAAACACCAAGGAAATAAAAACAATATGAGAGAAATCAAGTTCCCTCACATATCGTTGGAAGCTTTTGGGGGTGAAAAGGCCTCCCACTGGGGAGGTGTGATTCAAATTCGATATGCATAATGAATTCAAATGGCTATCAACCTAGGTCCAGACAAGTCACTCAAAAAACCAACAATCTAATAATAGAAGAAAGGTACATGGTTGAAAAGTTAGATGGTGAGATTAGGGAGGCAATTGATAGCATGAAGAGCTCCATTTTATCACAATTGACATCCAATCCACCAATTAATGTTACAATACCAAAACAAACATGAAAATTAATCTTTGTGTGTGTGTGTGTGTGTGTGTGTGTGTGTGTGTGTGTGTGTGTGTGTGTGCGTGTGTGCACGTGTGTGTGTGTGTTTCTTCCAAAGAAATACCTTTATATTCTTGATTAGGAATATACATGTTTCAATCCTTGAGGAACTTTCATAAAACAAGACTCGAAACCATTATAGGTATATATTGATTCTAAGCTCAACATATCACATGTAGGAACTGCACTCGAGTGAGGAGGATAACAACATTTCTCCCAACCACCCAAGCTACATCCAATTGATGATATATTTATATGTATATAAGAAGAAAAGAAAGAAAGAAAAATAGAAATATAGGAGAACCAAACATCAAAGAGTTGCTATAAAAAGACAGAAAATGAAGGAAACATTAGACTTGGGGGAATCTAAATAGTTTGGGATGCTTATTCTTCCAGCTAAACAAAATAGATCACATTTCTCTTATAAACTAAGGTATAACAATGTAGAAGGGGTCTTTGGCAAGGATTGTGAGGGATTATTAATGAAATTATTGAGAGAAGACTATAAATGAACTAGATAGCTAAACTAAATTGTAACATGGATTTTTTTTTAAGAAATAAAAGAATAATTAAAGTTGATTGAATGTTATTCCTATATCTATCTATTTTAATATATAAAATTTGGTTCAGGGAGAAATTTTGGTTGCGATGGAAACCCTAAAGCCTTCATTCATTGCCCTATCTCTATGGGATTTTCAGCTTCAGGATTCTTCCCTTCATCCAAACCACCCTCATTGTGTCACCATCGTTGCAAATCCATTAAGCTATGAGGAACTCTTTTATAGCAGGGTTCTTCCCTCTAAGGTGATGCCATTTATTCATATCACTCAAGCTTTACAATCTTCATGAGGTCGTTATCAGGGGGTACCCTTTTTCTACAAGTGGGAGGCGTTACTTTTTATCTACACTCGCGTCGAGAATCCAATATCAAATAAGAATACCTTTCGTCTCGATGCAGCTACTCCATGGAGGTAGGAAACTTCAGGAAAATATTTTGCTCAAATATTATCTTATAGCAAAGGATGCATTAATCCTCTTAGTCTCAACATTGAAAAAACAAGCCAAAGGATGGGGTGTGTCATCTTCCTCTCAACCACAATCCTTTAAGTATGCTCTAAATCTAGGACTCTCACAATAGACTCCCAAATATCTTTGAGGGCTAGCCTTCATTATATAACAAGTAGAAGTTATTCTATAACTAGAGGTGGGGGGGCCCTTGATATAATATTTTTAGCTTATCCTATAGGAAAAATTCCATAAGTTTTCGTTTTAATGGCCTTTATCCATCATCATCCACAGTCTGAGAATGGGTGCATAAAACCTGGTCCTCAAATATGGATCTTTATTTATGATTGAAGGGTTTAATTATCATTTTTTTCAAAAGCATAGAGGACTATCAAGGACCCTAGTTTTGGGGTCACTTTGGGCTTTCCTCTCATAAATGGTTTCCTGAATTCAATCCTTTATCAATGACAACTCTGGCTAAACCAATTTGGGTGATACTTCCTAATATACCCATTCATTTGTTTACTCTGGATGTCTTATATTATGTAGGAAACTCTTTGGTATTTTATTAAGATATATATAAATAGGATTGGGAGGGGTATTGAAATATTTTCGGATATTTGTGTTGAAATAGATCTTAGAAGGGTTTCGTGAAAGGATACTTACCAATTGGAATGGCTTAACCTTTTCATAGCAGTTATATTACGAAAACACAAATTTATGATATACGTCATGTTAACAACCAAGTCATCTCCAGAATGATTTCCCTTCTTCACAAGGGAATTCTTATCCCCTTAATGCAAAGAAAAATAATTGAGGATAATATATTCAAGTGTGTATTAAGCACCAATTATACACCCAAGTATTCTTTTGACAACCTTGTATTAGAACCCAATATGGAACAATAACAAATGCAAGTAAGTCCAGGAGACCTTGTCATAAGCCTTGGACATGTCTATTTTCATTACCACTGCAAGAAAATTTAGAGTTTTCGTAGTGCTTATTTGGTAGATCCCACAACCTCATGAACATGCCTATTACTTAAAAACTTGAACTACTCAACTCAAATCACATGGGGGAGTATGGGGCCTGGGCTTTAGATGCATTGCAATAATTGTTGCAATTATTTTACAAACAATGTTGCACAGTGAAATGGGTCGATAATTTAGGTTTTAAACATGTACAATTAATTGCTGCAAATCTTAGTAAAATAGAAAAATGCAATGGAAAACACACACATTAACAAAATGAGTATATTTTAAAAACCCAAACCTAGAAAAAGAGAAATGTTTTTCAATATATTATTCTTCGTAATATTACAATATGATATATGTATCCTATGGCATCTATAAATTTGTTAGCGGTGTTAGATAATCCACCAATATTAATGGGGTCTCCCTTGTATGAAGTCTAATTAGACCTCACACCGTTTAGGATAGGAGCCTTATCCAGGATACTGACACAACTGCCATTGTGGACGAGTCCTTATTATCTACGCATAACCAAAGATGAGGGATTTATTTGTATAATTCCTTTAATGATCCTCAATTCATTGTTACAATATGTTTTCGGAGACAACGTATTTTACACACAGCTAGCAATGTTTCATGTAACAACTGTAGGCTTCATTGTAAATTCAGCAATGGCATTAAGACACAACCATCATGCATATGACAAACATGACCTTCCTCATGATATTATTGTGCCATTTGATGTTCTTTCATGCATCAATATGTATTTATTTAACACAAGTATTCCATTGCCATCAATATGTATTTATTTAACACATGTATTCCTTTCGTTTGTAATCCTTGTAGCGGCACATGTTGGAAAGGCAAAGGAGGTAAGGCACAAAATAACATAAAATTCACACAAACAATAACATGAGTTTTGCCTCTTATATTGATCACATAAAACTTGATGATTATAATGAACCCAGTGAAGGGTATTTAAAGTTTTTCCGACTAGCGACTCGCCTAAAATAACTTGACATGCAAACATATACTAAATTCAACTTTACCCAAAATATGACTTAACTCAACTTGACTCAGTTAACTAAGTCTCTAATTTTAGACAACTCTCCATAAGGGAGTAATTAGCCATCTTTAACAACACATTACATACCCTTCATTAGTGCGCGCTTTAGGATCATTATTGACGCCACTTTTGAAATGATGTTGCCTCTTGCACATTATAGTTTCTTCAATGTATTGTATAGCATGTTTCCATTGCATATTTTAAATGTTACATCTTTTCTATCGTATATATTTCCACTATAGCTCATCCACCTACTCATTATAAAGCATTACCATAACTTTTACCTTATAAAGTCAGCTTCAAAATTATTTTAGTGCGATATATATAACAGTGGATGCCTACATTTAAAGGATTGGAAATGCTCATTCATTTTGAAATCCATCACAATCCCTGCCACTCGTTATGATGACACGTAGTCTAGCGCAACTTGTTAGGCGGTTCTCAACAGGTATAATGGCCAACGCAATATTGTTATATAATCATCATATGCACTTTTTCTTGCAAAGTATTTGTCTTTTAGTGTCTTTATGTTTACCCTTATGATCGTTTTACTTTAATTTTAGACACACTTGCATGATATTATTGCACCATTACACTATTGTCTCTTATCTTGAGTGCATGAGCACACGATCCTTTTGATTCCATCCCAAACTTGTGAATTATAGCCAAATAAATTGTAAGCTTGGAAGTAAATCAATTTGAACACTTATATTCCAAATATCAACTTACCACTTTTATGATGGGTATGTTATGCTAATACCTAGGTGACATGGGCCAACATTTCCATAAAGGAATAGGAGCTAGATGCAAAATGCATGTATTTGAAAATTCAACTTTGAAAGCATAAAGGAATTTTGCCCTTATTCAATTCACACTTAATCATATAACTAATTTAAAGATAAGATAGGGCATTGATGTGTGATGCAATTGCTATCATAACAATGTCGTTGAAAGTGTTAAGAACATTCATGATAATCAAAATTGAAAAATTCACCTTCAAGAGTGATAATTGAGTTAAATCATGGCTAGGGTTTCATAGATGCATAAGAAAAACAACAACTTCCCTAACCTTAATGTATTCAAAAGCATGAGGATCAAGATGGAGTATGACTATTTGACACAAAACACTTGCTTGTCATTTTAAGTGCATATAAATGGGAACATAATTCGATGAATCCTTATGTATATAACATGATAAGAATCAAATCACAATGGAGGATGAGCATGTATAATATGCATCATGAAAACATGAGTAGAAATAGGGTTGATGAAAATTGGGTCATTATAAAATCTGACCATTCAAAATCATAAGTATAGCCCTTAGGATATTGGAAAAATATATGGAGACCCAAAATTTGTTGGTAGGAAAAATTTTAGGGTGATGTTGTAGCAGCTACAACAAATGGGGAACCACTCGTAGAATCTAGCATCTTTGCCTTTATCCCTTTAATGAAATGAACCTTAAAAAAATGCAAGGAAGTATTGAATTAAACATTGTGGGTACCATCTAAGTTACCTGACCATTTATAAGTATGTCTTTCATATGTTCCATAGATAGGTCCCATTAGTCTTTAAATGTTGCATCAAGAGCTCACATCTCATTCTTCGACAATGATATAGAAAACACAACATAGGGATTATTATGTTTAGAATTTTAAAGTGAGTTCCTCATGTTGTTCCACTTCCAATAGGCCTGTTTAGTACCCAACATAGTCACTTCAAGAATTGCAAGCATTGCTTCACTACCAGCAGGCCTGTTTAGTAAATTGGTGGAGTTGCTTGCATCACCTCTCTACACAGGAATCATTTATTCTTTCACCCTTTATTTTATTTTCATTGATCTCATGTCATTTTAAAGGAACTTAATTTGCCAAGGTGGAAGAGGGATCCCAGCTTATTTTATGGGAAAGAGAGGTTGTTTCTTGTTTGAGAGAAACTAGAATATTTTTTTATTTAGGTGTGTCCTCATGCCATATTTATACATCACATGTTCAACTATCAAGTATACAGTCAAAATAGAATATAAATTATCAGAACTAGACTAGAAGCAAACTTTAGGTTAGATATGGTGATCTTAAAACTGATTAGAGCTCCCCACAAGTATCAAATCATATTTTCCTTGCTAATAGATCAGACCCATGTATGAATACAACAGACCCAATTTTAATACCAGGATTATAAGAGGATGCCTTATGGATTAACCACCACAACGCACACAACCATGGGTTCAGGATTTCAACACTATGGACAAGGCAAGTAGGGGGGATGATGGAAGCTCTTCAGGGCATCATTATGTACAAGTTTGCAAAGAATGTGCAAAAAATAAAGCTCCAATGAGAAGCAATATGCAAAATGAAAAGAAATGAATGTTGGGTGGAAACCAAAGAAGCCATGCATTGCAATGATGCAAATCAAATGTAGGGAAAACGTAGGAATCATTATGCCAAAATCAATAAGGAAACAACGCAACATAACGCAACTAGAAAGTGTTATAGTTATGCAGCCGATGTGAAAAACTTACAACTCCTTTAATTAAAAAAACAAATACAACTAAACCTAAACCCTAATTCATTTAAGTAGAAGGTCAAGATTATGTAAAGTGGAATTTCCAATGCATCCAGAAGAGATGCTCCTGACCTGCAAACACAATGGTACAAGTGATTATTACCAGGATGAAACAATGTGCATAAATAAATTGTTTACATGAATAGCTTGGACAAGAAATTGAAGGTATTTCTTATCAATAGGTGAATTTGCCCTAAAATGTTTCTCTAACCAGTCTATAAGTTTTCCTTGATGGACAAAATGATGAATGAAAACAAAAACCTTGAAATGTTTTTGAAAATGTACATTCATCTATGCATCTATGTTTTCATTCACAACAAGCACAAGATAATTTTGAAACTTATTATTAACAACGAAGCCTTACAAATGAGATTCCTCTATCCAACCAACGACTCGATCATGATAATAAAAATAACTTGCTTGACAACTTCGAAATTCTTTGAAAGATAAGCTTTCGATCAATGCAATCGAGTTATGGAGAGAATCTTGTGAAAAAACATAAACACGATTTTATTCAGAAACTATGCCAAGATCATGGGGACTTGACATAACCATCAGTAACCAGTTGAATTACCTCATCCTCCTGACAAGTATATGAACTTTTATATGATAAATCATCAAACTTTATCAGCTCAATGAAATCAACAAATGTAAGTAAACAACTATCATAAAATGTACTGGTGGGAAAATAATTAAATGAATGATAGTTTTTAAAGCCAGTATTATGATTAGATCGGTTAGTTAACACATAAAATCCTCCATTTCTAGGGATGAGCCAGTTTGAGATATCCCATAGATGATTTAGATTGTAAAACCTTCCTCTTTACATGCTGAAGAGTGGAAATCGGTGAAAAGATGAGCTAGGAATCCATTGGTTTCTTCCTTAACATGTAAGAGATCATCACTTTGAACATGTTTGCAAACTAAACCAACAACATTAGAATATAAAGAATTTAAAATAGTTTTTTATATATTAGGTCTGGAAAACTATTCAATATGCATGAGGTGATGAGGACAGACTGAGAGTAGATTCAGAGATTCTTCAAGCATGAAATCAGACTTAACGTTTGTATCGTCTTGAGGAGTTGTTCTATCAACATGTAAGTTTTTCTTTGTGAAATGATTTTCATATTCAGTAATGCTCAAGAGAACAACTTGTGCCCAAACAAAACTAATTAGCATCACAACATGCATAAGAGAGATGAGCAGTCAAATATTCATTGAGGAGTTTAAAAATAAAGCAAATTTTGACCGATGATCATTCCTGTCTTAATCATCAACAAGGTTATTCTTGAAACTATGTGTATCCCTCAAATATATGCATTCAAATACAAGAGGAATGAAAGGTGATTCATTAGTCTGATCACATACTCTACCGTAACAAATAAGAGAACTAAGTCGAAAACATTGAAAATATTTCAAGAATGAACTTGCATCCATTGAAACAATGCAGAGAAAATAATTATGCGAGAAAATCCTAACCTGACCTACTTCAAATTTCATCAGGATCGCAAGAACCTGACATAACCATCAATGAAAGTTGAAGTTCCTCGACTCCTAGACAAGTCTCTGAGATTTCAAGTACTAGATAATTAAGTTTTGAGAGCTTGGTTAGATCATTAATTGTATGTGGACAACTACTATAATTTATTCCAACCAGATCATTGTTAATCAGATGGAAATCGTCTACATCATTGGTTTGATCAGTTGTTTCAACATCAACAAACAAATTACTCAAGTCATAAGGTTATTCTATTTTGGTATCTGAAGTTGTATATATTGGAAAGACTTCACGAAGAATCTGAACCTAAGGGTTATCATTATCCAAAACTAGAGGTTGCAAGCTATGTGGTAGATACTCAATAGTTCCATTATTTTCCTCTTCCGAAGATGGATCTCTTTCACTTTGTGTTAGCTTAAAATATGGTTTATCTAATGGAGGATTTGAAAGATATGGAATGTTTTCAACATCAATTTATTCATTACACACATTAAGACACAAGGGGTAGTGAGTTGAGGAAGAAATTCTTCTATGATCAAGTCAAATTCCATATCTAAGTCTTGCAAATCCATTTTTTATTCAGATATCAAGAGATCAACCAATGTACCTAGGAATCCACCATCATATATAGTAATGGATAAGTTTTCGTTGGAATGATGATTGCCCAAGCCTTCATCTCGGTTAAGAGATTTGACTTCATTGACTAGTTTCCAAGATCACAAGATTCTTGATCAGCCAAGAATGTAGA
Organism: Pinus taeda; assembly: GCA_000404065.3. NCBI lineage: Eukaryota > Viridiplantae > Streptophyta > Pinopsida > Pinales > Pinaceae > Pinus > Pinus taeda. The sequence continues at coordinate 145,610 of APFE030561656.1, read as the reverse complement.
AACATCACCTTGACATGGAGAAATTAGAAAGAGGGAAGAGATATGAAACGTGTCTTCATCCCTTTGCTCCTCTACCTATGAGATATGATCACCTTGTACCTGGTCACCATTTGAACTAGCAAATTGAGAAGCAAGAGTATTTGAAGCTATTACTAGTGGAGCAAATTGATCAAGCTAATTAAGATACAAAGAGCCATGAGGTATAAATGATAGAGGGTGAAAGGTATCCCATCAAGAAACAATACTTTCGAATCAGATTAAAAATTTAGATTCTTCAAATTAATGTCATCTTGAGGAACCAAGGGATCAACCTTCACATTAGGCTCCATGAAATTATTGGAACATCCAAAGTTTTCCTAGATAAGATTTTGATCATCGAAAGAAAATGAGGGTGGAAAAAGTGGATCAACAATTTGATTTTTAGATTTCCCAATGTCAACATTAGCACAAAAGACCACTTTGTTTGGTAATGCAAATGGAAAAGGGTGAGAAAAGTCAAGGGTAGAAGATTCTTCCTCTGAGGGTTGAGGTGCTTGATGACTGAGAAAGGTTAGAAAGACAAAATTTGGGATAAGATTTGTTTGAATTGAGATTTGAAGATCATTTCCATTATAAGATGGCTCATTATCAACAGATGATTCATATTCAAATTTTTTGAAAGAGATTTGAACCAAATGCTAAAACTTTTCACCCAAGAAATCCCAATCCACCTTTCCTTCTGGAAACTCATAACAAAGATGAAGAAACCTATCAGAAAAATTCTCTAATGATGCATTGGGTTTCATTCTAAGTTGATTTATCCTTTTATACATATCTTGATAATTGTACATGTCAAAAGTTTCACAAAGCTCCTTGATGAGTTGCTTGAACGAATGAATAGAAGCAACCCTATCAATGACATGTTTACAATGTATTCCATTAGAATGACAAAATTGAAGAAATTGAAACATATTCCCTAATACATTTGATTGGCCCTTTCCATCAAACTTAAATTGTGACAAGTTATGAATTATTTCTATAGTGATTGTAAGATTTACTCTCTTAGAAAAACATCCCAGGATTAAGATTTGGGGGGAAGCCATTTCAAGATGAAAGATTCAAACCAAGTTCCATGGAATCAACTTGTCATATCTCTCTCCTTCTAACTCCAAAATGTGTTGATGGTGGTGGATAATCCACCAACAGTAAGGGGGTCTCCCTAGTATGAAGTCCCAATTAGACCTCACACCGTTTGGGATAGGATCCCCATTGGGGATACACATTATGGATGTGTATTTCTCCTGGATATCAGGTGTAGAGCTAAGTGTGAGGTCGAGTGTAATATTTTAGAAGAATGAGGACGAAACCATATCTCCATTAGTAGCTTGTGGGATATGATATAATAATACAACAACATTACCATACCTTAAGGAAGCATCAGATAATTGAAACTAACTAGGACATACACAAGGGGAAAGTGCTAGAAATGAACTGCAAATTAGTTCAACCACTAACATTAAAATCGAATTAATGGAAAAGATTCAAAGGCAACACATAAGTTGGATGAAAAGGAATTAGTTCATAAACATGTAACCAATGTGTAAACGACATGCAAACATAAATGAAATACCATATAGCTAATATAACAACATAGGAATGCATAGGAATCAATGCATGAATAAATAAGCTTCTCATTAATATTGTCAACCATTCGAATACTTGTATAACAAGCTTGTCAAAACCTAATAATGGGACGAGAGCAATTCATATCATATTCATAACATAGCATTGGCCTCACAATCCCTCCACCTATAAGCTACCAAGAGTGAACGCCTTCAGCTCCTTAAGCACAAGGTAGCAATCCTATTACTAGCCTATCTTGAGCGCTAAAAGTCCCTTTGAATGAGGCATCAGGGTGTATTTTTAGAGGTGGGGTGACCTTTCACCTTCCCCACAACTCTTAGACTTCTCTCAAGACATTTCAACTTCCACTTGACTTTTCATCTTCCTCGGGATCTTTCAATTTCCTTATGGCCTCGATTTCAAAGTTGGAATAGATTTACATGATAAGTGGTAAATGGTCAATGATAGTCTATATCCCTAAAATTATAATGCTTGTGTAGCGATTATATGTGTATCTTTAACACAATGTATATTATTGTTATGATAGCCTTGCATTCGCTGCACATTTGTTACCTTTTTCATGTGAAGAAATTTAATATGATCTTCATTTTAGAGGCGTGAATGCTTTGGCGTAACCTTTATCCCATCGCTTAATTACAATCCTATTCACCTTGAATTGTCATAATTGTTAATCGTGCCTCTTCATATTGATTGACCCAAGCTCTATTACAATGTGTAGTACACCATTCGGCACAACCTCTAAGTTCCTGCCCATTATAATATTAACTCAACATAATATAGTAATTTCTTCCACCCATGCTATAACCCTCTATCGATGTGTTTCATACCATACCTTATATGCTCTCTCATGCCTTTCATATTAAAAATAAATGTGTTGTATCATAGTAAAGCAATTTGAATATCTCAATGCCACTTGTAATGTTTATCACATTCATTCTCTCCTACAATCCTTTTACTGTATGGGGTTATTTGCAAGGCCCCTATAATACCATTATTTGAAACCCACAATTATGTTATGATCTCTCATGCTGGGAGGTGAACCAACATGCCCTAGTCGCAATTTGAATGTGTGAAGAGGCTCTCGCGGGGGTAGAATTTTTAGTAGTAGGTGGTCACGCTTTACTGCTCTAAGGTGCAGTTGCCCCAATATACCAATGCCAATCATCGTGTCACCGCACTTTAGACACATAAAGTTTTAGCTCTATATTTATAGGATGGGCTCCTGACTTTATTCATCCAGTATGCTAGTGCCATCGCAAAGGTCAAAGACATAGGTCCATGAGCTAAGGGTCTGGAGGTGTGCAATGTGCTTGAATGCAGCCTTTGATAACCTTCCATTGTGTTGGTGCTAATGAAATTATTAGAGACAAAGGTTCAGGGTTGGGATCTAGACATGTGCAATGCACTCATATAGATGGCCTTTGGCACATTTTTGCGTTACTACTAAGACATCACCTCTATCAATTGCATCTTATTTTAACCCTTGATTGTTTCTCTTGTAAACTTCTCATATCAATTAAATGCCTTGAATCTTTGCTAATGAAACTTTGAATGAAAAACATAACTCTTGCATTACGGGAATTTCACACATTGATCAATCCCTTGCTTGTACTTATTTCCATGTTTGATTTCTCTTGTGTGTCAATATTTTCAATACAATATCCTTGTGCAACTCTAATAAATAATCTTTATGTTGCGCTCTGATATGGTATCGATACACCTCATTGAAGCCTTCGATGATGTTTCCATTACATTTGTAATATGCTCGTATTGATGCTTAAATGCCTTTTATCTTGTGACCCTTGTCTATATAGTCTCCAATGTTGCTTGTCCATATCTTGGAACACAATTTATGCAAATTTCACTCCAATGGATAATCTTCATAATGTTCCTTTCTCATAATCGCTTGCGACCTTTATGAGAATTGGATTGGTCAATATGAAGACCTTTCAATATAGATTTATTACCTTGTAGGGTTTTCCAAATGACTAGAGCACATGATCTGTGCATTCTCAACATAACCTTTGCAATTAGTTTATGTGCCAACTTTGTCTGTTGTGTGGGATATGTCATCCTTTAGCGTGATGTATGATCCTTTGCATGCATTAATAGATCACATAATTAGACGTATTGGCAAGACATAGTCTTTAATTCACCGCTATGATGTCCATCACAAAACTCATCCCCGATCCTCTATTGTGGTGTTCATTGCATTGGTGTAATATATGTCCATCATTGGTTTCTTTTTTGACAGATCCTTGTGGTCTACACATAACCAAAGGCAATGGATTTGTTTGTATAATGCTTTAAATGACCCTTAATTCATTGTTACTTGTAACCACCCCATCCCACATTTACCCACCTTTATAATCTCTATAGGTAAACAAGAGTTGAGAGTTATTATGAGACGACCCAAAATCCAAGTTCTAGTTATGGAAGTTAGGTCTACTAACCAAAAATATACTACAACCTCCAAAGAACATCACATCACCCAGATACTAGATAATATATGTTAATGAGCTTTCCCTGGGTTGGAACTTTTCTTTTCCCAAACCTTACATCCCAGCTCCATACATGCCAAGTTGTGCATGCAGTTGGAAAGCCCCATATGCATGCATAAGCCTTCCTCCATGCAGTTGCAGCAGAAATTTGTCAATTCAAAGGGTGTGACTAGCAACCTTCTTCTAGATTTTCAGGGCTAGCTACAAACTAGCTAACTAAAACAACCCAAAACTCTCCAGAACTCAATCTATAATGATAATAAGTCTGTAAGGTGAATATTAAGGATAGATCTTGCTTAGGAGTTACCAAACACATAAGAAACATTTAGTTAAACACATGGTAGACATATTAGCTACAATTCATGAATGCATATATGTTCCATGTCTCTCTAATTCCATTAGAGAATCATCAAGAAGGCTTAAACTAGCTGCAACAACACTTGTATCACATGAATTCATATAATCATTCATTAACTTATCAAATCATAAGCAAGATCCATACCAAGAGCACATCATTTAACCATTCTTATAACCAACATATAATCAAAATGAATCCATGACAAACCAGTCATAAAACCAACATAATAACCAATACATGTGCTCATTGATCAAAATAAGAAAATAACTCATTATATTAACATATGTAAATTATAACCAAGTTAGGGACTTCCACATACCACCCGACCATAGATTGGGCTGAACGAAAAATATCTTTCATCCAATCACCCTCGTGCCATATTCCAAGCATGAATTTAGGATCACATGGAAGAAATCCAAACAAAACCAACCATGGCTTCAAGAGATTAAACCACCTCAACCCTCAACCATAGTAATATCACCAAACCGATCCAGAAATCACTAACACTAAACAAGATTAGATGCCTACAACTTTCTGACCATACCTAGAGGAATTTTACTATCTCCACCCATCTGTCAAAAGTTCCAAGAGAAAGCCCACATCCACCCTTGACCCTTAGGAATTTTCCTGAGACCACCTCACCAAGATCCAAAGTCTACCAGTCATCCAAAGCTTAAACCAAAACAAGGAACCCCACTAAACCATTTCTATCTAACAAATGGAAAGGCAAGGCTGAAACTACTATCAATCCAAAAAATCCCATTCCAATAACAACAAACGAACCAAGCAACCAAATGCATATACCATGCATTCCAATCTCAACAAAGAAATCACACATGCAACTTGTTAACAACAATATACTCCTATGTACCTGAATTTTCCAACCTTTTCTTGTGCCCATTTGTGTTTCTTTACTTGCCATTTGTTTTCTTGCTTGCTTGTGTCCAAGTGCTTACTCTCTCTCATTTCTCTTAGAGCTCTATTTCTGAAAGTGATTAAAATCTAGAACTGACAAAAGTTGTGAACTGTTTCTCATATCCCTTTTTATCATTGATGTCTAATGTCCTTTCCTTTCCTTTTCCTTTTTTCATCATTTTCTATTTAATTTGCATGCATATTTATGTCTCTTCATCTCCCTTTTCTGCTATTTTCCTTTATTTCTCATATTAAATTTCCATTTATTGCCTTTTTCCTTTGTCAATGTCATTGCCAAATTCCATAGCCAATAATAAACCATAAGTTATTCCCACTATAACGTTTTCCCCTCCATTTAGCTTAAAATACGTGTCTCGTGACCTTGGTCTTATTTTATTTACATGAAGAATCAACTTGGGGCTGTTACAAACCCCTCCCCCATGGGGAACCCCATCCTCAATGTTCTATGACACTTATGACCAACAAAACATACTGCTTATGGAGCTTTATAACACAACCCGATGTAGTATTTACAATGACAATTGTTGAAAACATGAAAAACATATCGCTTATTGGAGCTCTATATCACACCTCGAGATGGTACTTACAATGACACACACACACACACACACATATATGTAACGGTGTTGGATCCCGCCAACATGCAAGGGAGTCCCCCCGATGAAAAGTTCCAAATAGACTTTGCACCATTTGGTATAGGATCCCTTCCGTAAATAAGGCATGACTGTCATTTTTCTTAGAGATTTTCCTTGGCTGCGATTGTCAACACAAGAGAGTATTGTACATGAAATTGCAGATGAACAAGTGAGTATGCCTTGTGGAATGTTCAGTTGCAAAATACATCAAGGTTCTTTTAGCGAAGGGGATATAAAAGTGAGTCTTTAAGATAAGATTAATAGTACTAATCTAATAAAGACATATGATCATATATATATATATGGAGGAATTGTTGATCAAAATAGCGAAATAATTCACATAGAATCAGCAATCATTAAAACAAATACAACATGCCTTCAACAAGATAAGCACCAAAGCCACCAAAATATTTCAATTTATTTAGTACAAATGAAAACAACATATATCGCAAACATTCAAAGAATAGTCTTACAACATTTACAACATACGCATGAAAGTGTGTTAGCTCGACAAGCTTCAAGTATTAAGAAAAAGTCCAAGATACATCGGTATAATGAACATCACAAGCTCCAATAGTGGAGCGTTAGAGCTACCACTTACTCCTCCAAAAGAACTATCATCCTCTCTAATGCCTAGTAGGATCCAAGGTGAAAATTCCTTCGCATGATCTACAAGGGTGTATATCTAACAAATGCGATGACTATTCTCCTCCCTTGTGACTCTTTGACTTCCATATGTCCTTTCGAATTCCTCATGACTTTTCACATTCTAGTGGTGACTCTTGGACTTCCACTTTACATTACATTTCCCATATGTTGAAAATTACATAGTAATATCCACAAATGATGTGGCAAATGATGACTCATATAACACCTTAACAAGACATGACATGGACTCAATGATGATTTCGCAATGTCAATTCACTCTTTCTGCTGTTATATGTGTGTCTTTTCAAAATATGGCACATGTTCTTCTTCTTCCTCCTCCATAAGGCTTGAAGGTAGGGAGTCTTCACTATGATCATGATCTTCAATTGTTGTCATAATTTGGTGTCCCTTCATGTTCTCGTTCAATTATCACTTGTCTTTGCAACTTCATAAGTGTCATATAGTATAGTTTCGTTCTCCTTCTTTTCAATCATCATCCTGTCATGTGCACATATAGTACCTGCAACTGGAAAACACTCATGAAAATACAACATTAGGTTGAAAACTCCTATTCTAACATGCTCCATGAAAATCACTGATTGAGCTAGAACTGGAAGCTGGACTGAGAGGCAGACTCAGGGATTGCACAATGCACACTTCCAAAGGTCAGGAGTAAGGACTAAGGCTTGAGACTGCACAATGTGCAATTCAAGGAGGTCTAAGCAAGATGAGTACGTAGTTGAGGAGCTCAGTGAGGCAGTATTGAGCCTTGAAGGACCCCAATGCGTAGTTCCAGAGAGAGAGAGAGAGAGGGGCCTAGGGATTATGCAATTGCGTAGTTCAAGGAAGCGGGATGATAGCTTGAGGCTTGCCACTCTGCAATGCGTAGAAGGAGGCTGCCTGGGAGGCTAAACTATGAAGTTATTGACGTGAACAGGGTAGGGTTGACCACTGATACTGTGTAGTGCACAATCTCTGGAGGCAGAAATTGTGCATTGTGTAGTTCTAAGAGGCAAGGGTTGAGCTTGAGGGTTCACACTACATAGTGCGAAGTTCCATAGGGCTGAGCAAAGTCAAGTTGATATGGTATGAACTTTCCATAATTTGACTAGGTATGGGATCAATGAGGTAGAGTAGCAACTAGAATTGAGCTTGTGAATGATCACACACTCTCAAGACAATTGACGACACAACATTGAATCACTCTGTACATAAGAACAACATGATCCCCTCAACCGATGTAATACAACAACCTCTTCCAAGTGTGGCACTTAAGATACACTTTGAGATGACACTTGTACGACAGTGCATAAAACTTTTGGAATGGGTCTAATACATGTCTATATGATAAATAGAACCAATTGACATGAAAATTACCCCTTAAGATAGACCAAAAAACTGCTTTTGCGATGTGCGACGCTACCCATGCCAAAAGATGACACTTTGGTTTTCTTTCGAAAGGGACTTGAAAACTTACAAAATATATATGAAATGACTCTTACTACTAGAAATGACAATATGCAAGGTCAAAGTAGGCTTTGAAATTTGGATGTGGGCTAAAACTTTGGAGGGTGTTGTAGCAGCGATAACGATATATACACACACACCAAAAACTCATTTGCTTTAACCAACAAATAAAGAAGGATATAATGCCCATGTATGATTATCCATCTCCCATGTAGCTTCATCGGCCCACACACACACCAAAAATTCATTTGCTTCAACCAAAAAATAAAGAAGGATATAATGCCCACATTTGATCAGCCATCTCTCATGTAGCTTCATCGGGCCCTAATGGCTTCCACTGCACTTTAACTTGCTCTATTGCTCGGTTCCAGAGCATGATCTATTTCCACTACAATATGCATTGTGGCTTTAGCTAGAACTCTCCATCTGGTTCCGCCTACAATATAGATCAATTAATCACATGATCATCATCTTACGCATATCTCTTAAGTAGTGAAGCATGGAAAATATCATGGACTTTCACCGGCAGAGGCAATAAAATTTTGTAGGCCACTGATCCAATCCTCTCAAGGATCTCAAAAGGCCCACAATACTGAGGTGCCAACTTGGCACATGACCCACTCCTCAAGGAGATCCTCTAGGGCTTGTTACGTAAGTATACATGCTCTCCAACATGAAACTTCTTGAATGCTCTATGTTAATCCACATAATTTTTTTACATGTCTTGTGCTACCTTTAAATTCCTTTTAATAACCTACATCTCCTGCTCCATCTTTGCCAATATATCCAATCCAATCAACACCTTGTTCACTCGATCACACCAATTGATAGGAGTATTACAAATCCATCTGTAGAGAACCTCAAATGGACTCATCTTTAAGGACTCCGGATACCCACTGTTATAAGAAAAATCCACAAGTGGAATATACTCCTCCCACTTATTCTATTTATGCATGACATACGTCCTCAACATTTCCTTAGGAATCTTGTTGACCCTCTATGTCTGTCCATTTGTCTGTGGACGATAAGTTGTACTGAACCTCACTATCTTCCTCATGAGTATATGAGCCACTTCGTTATCCGAATTACTAGACTTCATTGCAATGAAGTGAGCTACCTTACTGAACCTATCAAACACAACCATGATGGAATCATGTTGCTTCAATTTCCTCGGAAAACATGTAATGAACTCCATGGAAATGACCTCCCATTTCTATTATGGAATTAGAATAGGCTGCAATAGGCCAGATGGGTGCTTGCATTCATCTTTCACCTACTGAAATCCCAAACACCTTGCAACAAACTCAACCACCTCTTTCTTCAAATTCGACCAATAGTAGAACTTCTTAAAAAATTTCAAAGTCTTCTAACATCCTAGGTGGCCTGAATATGACTTGACATGAAGCCCCCTCAAGATAAGCTTCTTTAACTTGCTACTATCTAACACATAGATAATTCTCATTAACCTAACCACGCCATATGTTGTGAGGTGATACTCCTCATCCCTATCACCTTTACCTTATTGCTGCAATCTCTGCTTCAACTACTGGTACTTCTCATCATGCTTCCCTGCATGCAAGATTTGCTCCTGTAAATTTGTCCATAAGAGCTCACAAGTGAAATATGATACACATGCAATCTCCTACTAAGAGCATCTGCAACCCTATTCTCCTTGCCATTAATGTATTTGATCTCAATTTCAAAATCATTGGGGGTAGCCAACCATCTAGCTTACCTTGCATTCAGATAGGGTTGGTCAAACAAATACCTCAATCCACTATGATCACTCATTAGAACAAACATCTTTCAAGTCATGAGTCACACAGTGTTGGCATTATGGTACAAGTGTTGTCCTTGATGGAAACTCACATATATGATGAATGATAGAAGTTCATAGTGCAACAAGTTAATAGAAAAGGATTACATATCAGACTCCAGAGGTTGAAGAAAGAGAATGGTTTAAGAAGTATACATTGGTTCACTTTTTCCAAGCAGTGTATACACGTGGATTAATAGAACAAAAGGAGCATATACGTATGCACGCTCTTTCACAAAAGGAAAAGCGCGTATGGGATGGAAAATCAAGGTTTCGGTGCGAGGTATTGGTCCAAGATTTTGGTCTGAGGTATTGGTCTGAGGTTTTGGTATGAGGTATTGGTCTGAGGTCTTGATCTAAGGTATTGACAAAGGATCTAAGTATATAAGAAGGATAAGATCAAAAGGCTAAGTGTGCAAGTAATGAATATCTGATGAAGAGAAAATATGCATGCTATGGGTTTCTAGTTCTTTTCTTGATCTTAACTAAGGATGAATCTAAGCGGTTGATGATGGATGAGACCTTATGATTGATCAGGATCACAAGACCTAAAATGTATTATCATTATGTGGTCTGATCATGGATAATCTAGATCTGGATGCTAACACATGTTTTATTATGTAAATGTTATGATTTGGGTATGACTGAAGTCTTGAATAGTTGAAGTTTTTAGTTAGATTGCATATGTATACGTTGGTTCGCCTTGGTCAAGGTTTGTATACACATCGGTTTGGTACTTAAAAGTAGTGTATACATTATGAGATATGATGTTTGAAGTTGCAGTTGGTTATGGTTAATGATGCAGAGTTTTGGGTTCTGTTTTGTGTTTTGGTGACTGTGTTCTTGTGACAGTGTTCTGAATGTTCAGATTAATTGTTTGTGATTTGCTTTAGTGTTGATGGGTTTTCAGTGATTGGTTGTATTACAGTGCTGATTGATTTTGAGCTTCAATGTTGCTGATGGGTCTAGTATGAAAATTGGATGAAATGTGGCCTTCATATTGTGTTGTTGTGTACCAGGAGTATCCAGTCTAAAAATTTATGAAATGTGGTCCCTGGAGGAAGAGAGACGGTCGTAGCCTTTTATAGGAGGACGCCTACGTACTGGTAAACATATCGGCTAGTATAAGAGCTAGGGGGCTTGGAGCCCCCTTCCAGTAGCAGTTGGAGAACGAGTGAAGGTTTGAGCCTTATGTAGGTCGAGGCCTATGTATTAGTAAACATATCGGCTAGTACAAGAGCTAGGGGGTTGTAGATCCCTTCCAGTTGAATCTGGAGAATGAGAGAAGGTTGTAGCCTTCTGCAGGTGGGTGCCTACGTACTAGTACGAGTCTGCACCAGTACAAGATTGTAAACAGGTTTTTGTTATATTAAAAGAAGATAGAAATGACAGCAGTAGGTGGTTTTTCTCCCGCATTGGGTTTCCACCTTAAATCTTGGTGTTCATATGTGTTGCTTACGTGTGATGGTTGATCCAAGTTCAGGTGTGAATAAGGACCCTTCCAAGACCTTTTACTTTCATGATGTGTTAAAATTGCTTTTTAAAAGAACATCAATGAATACATTTGCATGCAGAAGAGAAGAGGAACATAACAATCATCAGCACATGAAACAAAAGCCATTGATAAAGGAGTTCGTCCAGGAGGGACCACGTCTCCAGGCCCCTGTGTCAAGATGGTGTAGGCCGTTGCATTAAGTGCTATCAATAATGGTGATGTACACAAGATATGATGTCTCGATCATACAAGGAAAAATGGCCTCATGCAGGAGTGGCTCTAAGAGATATTCCACATTCGGAATTCTCAATCAAAAGACTCCTATCAATATGACACAAAAACATGCATGGTGAGCATCCTACCAACATGGCACAAAAGGGATTTCAAAACAAAACACATGCATGATGACAACAAGAGTATCCCAACAACATACAATAAGGGATCTCGAAGCATAACATGAAGAGTTATGACAGCAAGTACATATAGAAGATTCTGCATCAAATCAACAAGGAATCATGACAACATATAATAAATAAGATCTTGCCTCAATATCAATCAAGGATCTATGCAGCATAATGGAATAAGAAGAAGTATATAAACAATAATCATATACCTCACACCATGGGCCATCTGAAGAAGTGGATGTTCATAAGACAATCCACGGTGAATATGTTGTTCACATTATTGATGCGCAGGCACAGCGCTATACCAATATTTCACGGCCTCACTACGAATGGCCATATGAAGAAGCAAGGCATCTGAAATAGTTGTCAATAAGCTGAAGCTCACTGAAACATTGATCTCACAGCATCGATTTGCAAGAAGAATCGATCATAAAAAGAAGAATCGAGCAAAGGGAGAATAACTGCTCTGGACTCTCATCTCTGTAGCTCGCTGGCTATCTAGCTCTATAGCACTCTGGCTTATGTCATTGCAACTCTGCGATCTACCTGAATTTCAAGCGCTCTCTAGTTTCATGCTTTTCTGTAGCTCTAAGGCTCTACAGAGTTCAAGAGCTACTATGGCTTCTTTGCATAATTCACAGCATTGTCAAGCTATCTCTGTCGCACAGCCTCTCACCTCGGCTCTGTGGCACTCAAGCTCTCGGGCCTCTTCACGCATGCAGGCTATCGGGCATTCCCCTTTTCAGCCTTTGCTCTCTGCCATGCAGCCTTTTCACCTCTTTCAAGCAGGCTTTCGCCTTCTCCCTCTCTCGGCTCTCTACGTCCATCGTGTTTTATAACACGTTTGGGGACAAGGCCGCTTAGAAATCGGAGTTGTTTTGTTCAGAATAGAAGCTGTTTGCATAGGAGCATCCGCAGTGCAACAAAATCCTCCAAAATGGCATTTTTTCTATTAAAATAGAAATACACAAAAATACTGAAAACATTGGGAATTTCAACCAAAATCATAAAAGACCGAACTTCAAAATATAATAAATCGGCCCTATATACCCTATCGGGTCCACTTTAGTCGCTTATCGCATCGCATAACGGATTTGGCCAAAACCAAAATACACGAGAATACACTGAAAAGTCTGAATTCTCAGATCTCAAATTTTATCAAATCAGGCTTATAATTCCCATCGAGTCCGCGCTTATTGCTTCTACCAACAACCCTGCATATCGAAGGATTGTCGATTCATCGATAGGCTGATCTCCGATCGCCGATATCGGAAATCGCTAATCGTAATTGCTACGACCCAGGGTCCTGGTCCTAGGCCTTTCACTGACCCCGTCCATCGATCCGACACTCCATCGCTGATTCGCAAGCACAGGTATCACCGATCGCTACCTAAATAGTGCCAATATTAGCCATCGCTGGCCTCCAATTGCGATTTGCCTTATAAAGGCTTAAACCCCATTTTTAAAGGAAAATGCCTCATTTTTCTAAGGAACAAAGCAACCTTCTTTTCATGATAACTTCATCATCCAAACTCGGATTGAAGTTTTGATCATGTCGTTGGAATCAAGATGACGAGATCTACACTCTGGTCATGGGTCGACATCATTCTTAGCACTTTGAATTTCAGGCGTTCATAAACCCTTTGTCCTGTGTGTCTTTCTGGAGCCACCTGGATCAATCCTCCCCACTGAGGAGATTTTGGTCCTCCAAAAGCATGAAAAGTAATATGAAATTCTCTTTGTACCTTGCATGCATCACAAGTGTCCTGAAAAGGTCTTGCTTCCATCTCCTTCACCTTTTTTCTTTGGAGCCTTAAGCGACGAGCTGACACCTACTACCTCTGCAACGTGTAGTACATTGTCTTACAATTACATGCTTGAATGACATGACCAACTAATGACCCAAACGTCCTCTACTTGCCACGAGTTTATAATCATACTCGGTGGTCAATTTTACAACAAGATGGATGTAATACCCTAGCTATGACAACAAGGCCAACCTATCATGGTTGCTTCAAAAAGTGATGGAAAACACATCATCACTGCAACACATGATTTACACACATAAGGCCAAACATTATTGTTTCGACAAGTGATGGAAACAATCACTTTCAAAGTTTTAACATGCAACTCAAAATACTACTCAAAACATGACCAAGCATCATTGTTGCTGAACAAGTGATGGAAACACATCATCATGTTTACATTTTAAAATGCAACAAGTGATTTACAAAAGAATGACCATGAAATGACAACATGTCTAGAAACAATTTTTCACTTATCAATGTGAATGGATCACCTCATTTAGGTGCTTTTGCTTGTCGAACAACTGCTCTTCCTGGTTCACGCACCGACGCTTTGTCTTTAAGGCGCTGCTTTGGATGGAGCTTCCAAGAAGTGGCTCTTTGATGGCCATTTATGTCGCAATGACTGTAGTAGGATTTCTTCCTCCATATCTACTTAACTTGTTTCTTTTCATGTTGTTGAGAGGGTCTTTCACGCTTCATGAGTGCTGCCATTCTTTTCCAACCCTTAGAAAAGGTATGGTTAGGTAAAGCACAAAAGGTACATGTTTTTTGATGCCTTGATCTTCATTCATTATTAACAACATGATCATACTCAAATCATACTCAAAATGAACATTGGAAGATCGAAAATGGTTATACCTTCCTTTTTTGTTTTTTATCTCAGTATGGCGATGAGAGCTTGCCTCAGCTCTCTCCTTGCAATGGAAATAGCCATGGGATGATGGGGATGTTTTCCCATCATTCTCTTTCCTTGACGATGTCTCGGATGAATCTAACACCTTTGAGCACTCTCCTTTAGTGTATCTCGAGCCTGAAAATCGATGTTCATGAAAAACCTCCAAAGGTTGAGTGATGCCTTGGTTATTAGCACCGCATTCTTCTTCCTCGTGCCTCATCCCTGAAAGGAGCCTCATGTTTGTCCCTATAATTGGAATCTCAAAATATCCAACATACATGATACTATGAGAAGATGAAATCGAAAGGAAATCAACATCTTTTACCTTCTCTTTCGATTTGGAAAGAACTGATAAGGGTTGCTCATCATCCATTGTTGGTGGTTCGCTAACTGCCTCAACGCATTCCCCAACTTCTTTCCTAACATACCCAAGTCTTGCCTAATGGGGTAATTCCTCTACTTTGATGGGATTGACAATGCCTTGGCCATTGACGCCCAAGCCTTTTCCTTCATACCCAATTCCCTTCAACAATTTGGAGCCAATTCCTGTGGTGTGATTTTCAAACACAACGAAATCATTATCAGGAAACATACATGACGATGGAGAACTACTTTTTACCTCACATGGGTCTCGTTGCAGCTTTTCCAAGGCCTCATCCTTTGCTTGCAGTTGTTGTAGCAAACTTTGTTTTTCCTCTTTCTCTTTATGTAGGTGCATCTTCAATTCATCATTCTCTGTTTGAAGATTATGTTTGTTTCGCTTCAGTTCTTCCATGACCTCTTCTGTGGCTTGCAACTAAACCTGTAATCGCTCCTTTTCCTTTGTCTCTTTCTATATAGTTTCATACATAATTTTCACTCTCTTGGAAATGTCAAGCATGGTCTTGTACATCACTCTTTCATCCTCTGTCATTGTTCACACTGCAATTCACATCAACACAAAGACCACTTCGATACCACTTGATCCAGGTCCGGGTGTGAATAAGGACCCTTCCAAAACCTTTTACTTTTGCGATGTGTTAAAATTGTTTTTTAAAAGAACATCAACGAATACATCTGCATGCGAAAGAGAAGAGGAACATAACAATCATGAGCACATGAAACAAAAGTTGTTGATAACAAAGTTCATCCAAGAGGGACTATGTCTCCGGGCCCGGTGTCAAGATGATGTAGGCCGTCGTATGACACAAAAACATGTATGGTGACCATCCTGCCAACATGGCACAAAAGGGATGTCAAAACAAAACACATGCATTACGATAACAAGAGTATCCCAACAACATACAACAAGGAATCTCAAAGCATAACATGAGGAGTTATGACAGCAAGTACATCATATAGAAGATTATGCATCAAATCAGCAAGGAATCATGACAACATATAATAAATAAGATCTTGCCTCAATATCAATCAAGGATCTATGCAGCATAATGGAATAAGAAGAAGTATATAAACAATAATCATATACCTCACACCATGGGCCATCTGAAGAAGTGGATGTTCATAAGACAATCCACGGTGAATACGTTGTTCACATTATCGATGCAGAGGCACAACCCACTACCAATCTGGCACGACCTCACTACAAATGAGAAGCAAGGCATCTGAAACAGTTGTCAATAAGTTGAAGCTCACTGAAACATCGATCTCACAACATCGATTTGCAAGAAGAATCGATCAAAAGATGAATTGATCACAAGAAGAAGAATCAATCATAAAGATAAGAATCGAGAAAAGAGAGAATAACTACTCTGGACTCTCAGCTCTGTAGCTCGCTGGCTATCCAGCTTTATAGTTCTCTGGATTATGTCACTACAACTCTATGATCTGCCTAAATTTCAAGCACTCTCTGGTTCCATGCTTCTCTATAGCTCTACGGCTCTGCAGAGTTCAAGCGTTGCTCTGGCTTCTCTGCATAATTCACAGCATTGTCAAGCTATCTCTGTCATGCAGCTTCTCGCCTCGGCTCTCTGGCATTCAGGATCTTGGGCCTCTTCACGCACTCAGGCTATCGGGCATTCCCCTTTTCAGCCTCAGCTATCTGCCATGCAGCCTCTTCGCCTCTGTCAAGTAGCATTTCACCTTCTCCCTCTCTCGGATCTTTGCATCCATCATGTTTTATAACACATTTGGGGACAAGACCGCTTAGAAATCGGAGTTTTTTTTTTCATAATAGAAGTCATTTGCATAGGAGCATTGGTAGTGCAACAAAGTCCTCCAAAATGGCCTTTTTTCTGTTAAAACAGGAATACACAAAAATATTGAAAACATTGGGAATTTCGACCAAAATCATAAAATACCAGACTTCAAAATATAGTATATCGACCCTATATACCCTATCGGGTCCGCTTTAGTCGCTTATCGCATCGCATAACGGATTTGGCCAAAACCAAAATACACGGGAATACACTGAAAAGACTGAATTCCTGGATCCAAAATTTTATCAAATCGGGCTTATACTTCCCATTAGGTTCGCGCTTATCGCTTCTGCTAATAGCCCTGCATATCGGGGGTCGCCGATCTTCAATCACCGATTCACTGATCTGTTGATTGTTCCGATCGCCGATATCGGCAATCGCTATGACCCGGGGTCCTGGTCCTAGGCCTTTCGCCGACTCGATCCGCTGATCCGACACTCCATCGCCAATTCGCAAGTGCCGATATCACTGATCATTGCCTAAATAATGCCGATATCAACCATCACTGGCCTCTGATTATGATTTGCCTTATAAAGGCTTAAAACCCATTTTTAAAGGAAAATGCCTCATTTTTCTAAGGAACAAAGCAACCTTCTTTTCGCGATAACTTCATCATCCAAAATCAGATTGAAGTGATATTCACATCGTTGGAATCAGGATGACGATATCTATGCTCTGGTCCTGGGTCGATACCATTCTGAGCACTTTTTTTATGGCGTTCATAAACCCTTTGTCCTGTGTGTCTTTCTGGAGCCACCTGGATCAATGGTTTATTATGTTATTACTGCACATGGTTACTGTTTTAATGGTTAATAACGTATTGATTAAAGATCAACATATGATGAATTAATTGCATCATAAGTTCACTAGATATATGTTGGTTGCCTTAAAGACAGTTGTGTGCACACGCGAGTTCCCTTCATTGAAGTAGCGTATATAAATCTGGGTATGAAATGAAAAAGTTATTGATTTGATAAACACTGATTCACACACCAACCCCCCCCCCCCCTCTCATTATTATTTCCAACACATAGTTCTACTCGTGCTCATTCAGCTTCCTTGACTCATAGAAAACCACCTACCCTTCCTGCATCATGACTCCACAAAGTCCTTCCTTACATGCATTTGTGAAAACTACAAACTCCTTGTCAAGATCTGCAATCTCCATGATTGGAGTCTTTGTAAGCAAATTCTTCAACTAGTCAAAACTAGCTGCACACTCAATCAGTCCATTTGAACTTCTCCCCTTTCCTTTGCAAGGAAGTGATAGGATACCCAATATTTGAGAAGTTCCTAATGGACCTCCTATAACAACTTGTGAGTCCCATGAATGATCTAACCTCATCCATATTCCTTGGAGTTGGCCACTCCATGATAGCTTTAATCTTTTTTCAGGTCCATTTCTATCCCTTCCTTGGAAACAACATGTCCCAAGTAATGAATCTGAGACTGAAAGAAATTGCATTTGTTGAACTTGGCATACAATTGATGCTCTCTCAACAACCTCAACACTACTTCCAGGTGATTTTCATGCTCCTCCTCATTCCTTGAATATACCAATATGTCATCAAAAAATACTATCACAAACTTATCCAAGTAAGGGTGCAACACATTGTTGATCAAACACATTAATGTGGATGGAGCATTAGTAAGACCAAAAGGAACCACCACAAACTCACAGTGCCCATACCTTGTACCGAATACAATCTTGTAGATGTCGCCTTCTTTGATGCGCACCTGATGATATCCTAATCCCATATCAATATTTGAAAACATTTTTTCTCCCTTCAGTTCATCAAACAGGTCATCGATCCATGACAATGGATAGTTGTCCTTGATGATCACCTTGTTCAAGTACTTGTAATCAATGCACAATCTGAGAGTACCATCTTTCTTCTTTACAAACAACACCAGTTCACCCCAAGGAGACATGCCTGGCCTTATGTATCCTTTATCAATCATCTCTTTAAGTTGCAACTTCAGTTCCACCAACCCCGAAGTGCTCATCGTATATGGTGTCTTAGATGTTGGTGTTGCTCCTAGTACTAAGTAATATAAAATTCCACCACTCTATGGGGAGGTAACTCTTGAGTCTTCACTGGAAACACATCCTGGAACTGTTGTAAGACAATATAATTCCTTATGACTTCATCATCATCATCTTCCTTCCCTTTGTCATTGGAAACATGAAATACAAACAACACACACCATTTTCTACAATTGCACTTAGCTTGCATAGTTTTAACCATTCTCACTAATGTGGGATTCTTCTTTCCCTACAATATTGTCCTTTCTCCATCATCATCCAAGCACTCAATGGCCTTGTCATAGAAATCCACCATGGTACTATGAGAGAACAAATAATCCATGCCCAAAAGCATGTTATATAAACCCAAAGAAGCACATTTAGATGTGCTAATGTAGGAATACCATTAAGCTCAAATTCACAAGATCTCATCCAATGATGAACTCTTCTCTTGGTCCCTGTAGCCAACTGCACCAACCAAGATTTTGCATTCACTTCCTTATTCAACTGGCACTAATCCACCAGGTCAGAACCAATATAGCTATAATTAGATCTAGGATCAATTAAAATTGAAACAACTTGATCAAAAATCTTACCTTCCATCTCAATAATGGATTTCTAATGTTTTCCATGCCTATTATCCACTATTGCGTAAATCTGAGGAATACTATGGCCTTTATCTCCAAATGTTTGCACCTCTTGAGCACTATAAATGTGAGGCATGCCACCCTGATGTGATGGACACTCCCTCCTGTGATGGTCTCCGCTACAAGTCCAACACCTCAAAGGTTTCCTACCATCACCTTTATTTTGTTGCTTCTCAAGCTAAGATGGATGTATTATCTTAGTTGCATTGAACTTCTTATGAGATTCTGCATTCTCCTTGTCACCTACAACCTGAGATTCTCCTCGCTTCTTAGGCCATTTTCTTTTAGTCTTCTCATTACCTTTCCAATCAAGCTTGAACTCAGGCTTGCGCTTCGACTGCTCATAACAATGCTTCATCGTTCCAATGGCTTCCTCCAATGACCGAGGCTCATCAAACTCAATATGATATTTAAATGCTAATGGAAATCCGCTGATGAACCTCTAAATCTTCACTTTCTCATCCTTGAGATATGGAACATATCTCAGCAACTCTAGAAATCTGGTTGTATACTCTTCATCTATCATGGAACCCATCCTAGGCTTATAGAACTCCTTGGCCCTTCTATCATAATACCCCTTAGACAAGTACTTATTCTTGAATAATATTTCAAAATAATCCCAAATTAGCTCCTCTTCTTTGATGCCTCTAACATGCTTAACATATTCCCAACATATGTGCTTTTCCCTTGAGACTAAATGTAATTATTTTGGATTGCATATTCTTTGAATAATCATGCAATTTGAATAACTTCTTCATCCCAAGAATCCATGCTTCTACATCTTCTGATTTCCTCAAATCACCATCAAAAGTAAGACTTGGCTTTCTTGAACTCTTTTGGTAAATATCCCTTCTCGCTCCTCCTGTAAGGATGTTGGTGGTAATGATGATGATATCTCTCGAAACCAAATCTAGAATAAAATCCATGCGTGTAAACCCTCCTCTTAGGAGAATCCAACGATTTTCCACCTCTCACTCTATCATCTTTGTCCATCCTGTACCCTTTCTGAGACCTGCTTCCGTCTACATGATTAGTCTTTTCTTCCTCTCTATCTCCATGACTAATCCCCAATTGTCCTTGCTTCTACGAATCCAAAATGATATAGAGTATGACTGCATTAACCTCGACTTACTTTTCTTAAGCTCCGGCAAGCCTTTCTTGTGCCTCAAGCAATCACTCATTATCAACCTTGCAACTCACGATTTCTACCTTCAAACTTCTCCATGTATCTTCTAAACCAGGAGAATATCCCTCTCCCTCTCCCTATTGCTCAACTGATCTCTCCCAACCTACCATTGTCTCTTCTGGCCTATACAAAGAATCATATGAATTGTACTCGACTATTCCGCTCTTCGTCTCTTGGCCTTCTATTTCCTACAATATGCCATCATTAGCTAAGTAACAGCATAATCAAAATCATACCTCAATTTATCTTAGGGGAGGCTATTGCATGTGCACAGGCAAATCCAGATTAGCACGATAGTATATCACAAGCATACAAACTCATACATGGATATAATAACCAAGACAATAAATAGTTAACATGCATGCATGATAAACACATAAGAAACTAACATGCATGCATAACAATATGCATTTACCCCAAGGTCCATTGCTACAACCTCACTCTGATACCACCCTGTAACCACCCCATCCCACATTTACCCACTTTTACAAGCTCTTCAGGTCAACCTTAGCTAAGAGTTATTATGACATGACCCAACATCTACGTTCCAGTTATGGAAGTGGGATCTACTAATAGGAAACATATTGCAACCTTCCAGGAACATCACATCACCTAGATACCAAACAACATTTGTTGATGAGCTTGCCCAGGGCTGGAATTTTTCTTTTCCCATACCTTACATCCATGCGGTTGCACCCGAAATCTGTTAGATTAAAGGGTGCAACTAGTAACCCTATTCTGGATTTTCAAGGGTAGCTACATACCAACTACCCATAACTCTCCAGAACTCAGTCTAAGATGATAATGAGTCCGTAAGATGAATATTAAGGATATATCTTTCTCAAAAGTTACCAAACACCTAAGAAACATTTAGTCAAACACATAGTGGACATAGTAGCTACAAGTCATCAATGCATAATTCCATCACATAACCATCAAGAAGGCATAACGCCCTCTCAAACTAGTTGCAACAATACTTATTAGCCCATGTATTCATGTAACCATTCATTAATGATACTTATTATCACATGCATTCATATAGCCATTCATTAACTTATCAAATCATAAGAAAGAGCACATAATTTAACCATGCCTATAACCAGCATATAAAAAAAATGAGTCCATGGAAAACTAGTCATAAAACCAACACAATAACCAATACATGTGCTCATTGATCACAATAAGAAAATAACTCATATTAACATATGCAAATGCCAACCAAGTCAATGACTTCAAAGTACCATCTGACCATAGATTGGGCTGAACCAAATCTCTTTTTCAACCAACCACCCCCATTCCATATTCCAAGCATGAATGCAAGATCACATGGAATAAATCAAAAGAGAACTAACTAGGGCTTCTAGAGGTTAAACCAAATCAACCCTCAACCACAGTGATTTCACCAAACCGGTCCAGGAATCACTAACACCAAACAAGCTTGGATGTCTCCAACTTCCTCACCATACCCAGAGGAATTTTCATGTCTCCAACCATCCCTCAAGGGTTCCATGAGAAATCCAATCTCCACCCTTGACCCTTGGGAATTTTCCTGAGACCACCTCACCAGGATCCAAAGTCTACCAACCATCCAAAGCTTAAACAAAAACAAGGAATCCACTACACCATGGCTATACAAGAAATGACAAGGAAAGGTTAAATCCACTATCAATCTAGGCAAATCCTGTGCCATTGAGAACAAATGGACCAAACAACCAAATCCAAATGCATGTACCATGCATTCAAATATCAACAATGAAATCACACATGCAACTTGTTACCTGCAATGTACTCTTGTTGTAGCTACTTTTTCCAGCCTTTCCTTGTGCTCCTTTGCTTGCTTGTGTCCAAGTGCTTGCTTTCTCTCTCTCTCTCTCTCTTCTCTTAGAGCTCTATTTCTAAAAGTGATCAAATGCTAGAAATGACAAAAGTTGTGAATTGTTGATGAGATGCATTTTTATCATTGATGTATAATGTCATTTCCTTTCCTTTTCTTTTTTTCTTCATTTTCCTTCATTTTCTCTCTAATTTCGCTTGCATGCATATTTGTGTCTCTTCATCTCCCTTTTCTCCTATTTTCCTTTATTTCTCATATTAAATTTCAATTTATTGCCTTTTTCCATTGACAATTTCCATAGCCAATAATAAAGCACAAGTGATGCCCACTATAATATTTTTCCCTCCATAACTTGGAATACATGTCCCATGACGTTGATCTTATTTTATTTACATGGAAAATCAACCTGGTGTTGTTACAGGTACATTGTGTTTTCGCGGATAATGCATTTTACACATGGCTAGCATTGTTTTGTGTAACCATTGTAGGCTTCATAGTAACTTCGACAATGGTGTTAAGACATAACCATTGTGCATATGACAAACATGACCTTCCTCGTATATTATTACACCATTTGATTTTCTTTTATGCATCAATATGTATTTCTTTAACAAAATTATTCCTTGTGTTTGTAATACTTGTGTCAGCATAGTGCATACCCTTCATTAGTGCTCACTTTAGGATCATTATTCACTCCACTTTGGAAATGATGTTGCCTCTTGCACATTATCCTTTCTTAAATGTATTGTATAGCATGCTAACATAACATATTTTAATTTTTTACATCCTTTCTATCATATTATTTCCACTATAGCACATCCACCCGCTCATTATGATGCAATACCATAGTGTTTACCTTATCAAGGTGACTTCAACATTTTTTCACTGTGATATATATAACAGTTGATGCCTGCATTTAAAGGCCTGCCAATGCTCTTTCATCATGAAACCCATCGCAATCCCTTCCATTCATTATTATTACACATAGTATGGTTCAACTTGTTAGGTGGTTCTCGAGAGGTATAATGGCCAACGTAATATTTTTATACAACCATCATATGCACTTTTGCTAGCGCAGTCTCTGCCTTTTAGCACCACTATGTTTACCCTTATGATCACTTTATTTTAATTTTAGACACACTTGTATGATATTATTGCACCATTACACTATTGCCTCTTACCTCAAGTGCATGAACACACACTCCTTTTGATTCCATGGAAAACATGTGAATCATAGCCAAACAAATTGTAAGCTTGGAAGTAAATCAATTTGAACACTTATATTCCAAAATTCAACTTACCACTTTTATGATAAGTATATTATGCTAATCCCAAGGTGACATGGGTCAACATGTCCATAAAGGAATAGGAGCTAGATGCAAAATGCATGTTTTTTAAAGTTCAACTTTGAAAGCATAGAGGACTTTTGCCCCAAATCAATTCAAATTTAATCAAAAAATTGACTAATGATGAGACATGGCATTAATGTGCAATGCAATTACAAACATGAAAATGCCATTGAAAGTGTTAAGAACATTCATTATGATCAAAATTGAAAATGCACCTTGAAGAGTGATAATTGAGTTAAAGCATGACTAGGGTTTCACAGATGCATAAACAAAACAACAACTTCCCCAACCTTAATGCATTCAAAAGTATGAGGATCAAGATGGAGTATGGCTATAAGACACAAAACACTTGCATGTCATTTGAAGTTCATATAAATGGGAACATAATGCTTGAAAGTGTATCATAACGACAACAACTCGATGAACCTTGATGTATATAATAGGATAAGAAACAAATCATGATGAAGGAAGATGAGCATGTATAACATGCATCATGAAATCATGAGTAGCAATAAGGTTGATAAAAAATATATCATTAGGAAATTTTACCATTCAAAAGCATAAGAATAACCCTTAGGACATTGGACGAATAGAGGGGGACCCAAAATTTGGTGGTAGGTGAAATTTTAGGGTGGTGTTGTAGCACTACAACGAAATTGTAAATCCATGTACCTTGGATTAGAATACCACCGTAAATTCTTAATTAAAACTACAAAAACATGGGCTAAACCACCATGCATGAAAAAATTCTAAATGTGAAAGATGTGTGCCGAAAATTGCCAGAAAATGGATGCAAAAACAACACTATTATTTTCCAAGGGCATTGAAACTCAACCCCGACATAAACTCTGCTTGCAGCTATTGCCAACTGCAACTAGAAAATAGGATTTTTAAACTAGAAACCCTCTAGGGGGTTCACCCCCTCTACACCTTAAAAAACTCACATTGCGTTGGGATAGGCATGAAAACACTATAACACATGCCCAACAAATAGCCATCAAAGTATTTCAGATTATCCTTTTTTGTAATCAATGTTATGAATGTTGAATTTGAATTACCTAGAATTTACCTTCCAATCTCACTTTCTCCATAAGTCTTAGAAGATACCCATGTTATAGATTGGAAAAAGCCAAGAAGAACTATATTTTCAAGCCATCCAACCCAAGACTATGATCGTTTTTAAAATATTTCATTACAGTGTGAAGCTCTTCCAAGGTAACTTCCTCACATAAATCCTAATCTTCCTTCTCCCCAATCATCCAAGGAAATTTCCTTATGACCTCCAAGATCTCCATCAAATTGCATTTGTTTGGCTCTTCAAAAAAAATTATGAAATTACTCACACCCAAATCATCTAGATCCTCAAATTTTTTAATTGCCATGCCTTCTTCATCTTGTAGATCTCATATCATG
The DNA here is from genome assembly GCA_000404065.3 of Pinus taeda. NCBI lineage: Eukaryota > Viridiplantae > Streptophyta > Pinopsida > Pinales > Pinaceae > Pinus > Pinus taeda. The sequence continues at coordinate 120,371 of APFE030561656.1, read as the reverse complement.
TTTTTTTATCCTTCCATGAGATGAAAAACTATGGAAGCATTTTGGTACTTTGATTACCCTTTAGAATACAAATAGCTCTACTTTTCATGTGCCACTCCATTTCTTCTTCCAATAACCTCTTTTCTTTAGAACCCTCTAATTGTTTTAATTCCAAAAATTCCTCCTCACTCATTATGAATCCCTCACCCTTGTTAGTGAAATTGACCAACTTTTCTTCTAAAATTTTTATAGTTTGATCCCTCATAATTCTCTTGCAACATGACCATTCCATTACCATATCTTTTAATGCCTTTAATAAATGGATAAATTGAGATATTATTGTGTTTTCCAGTCTAGGATCATATGGAGCCCAGTTCTCTTCGACTAGAGATTTAAACACCTCCAGGAGAATCCAAGTTAGATTAAATTTAGATGGCGTATTTGGTTTTTCTTCAACTTCATATAACACCAACAGTTTTGGGAAATCATCAAATAATTTGACTTTATCCACCCAAGTGGGACATCTCCCAACAAAACTGAAAACCTAACTAAGTATAACAAATATGTCCAAGCTTTTGAATACTAATGTGTCCCTAACATAAGTCCCAAAATTTCTCCCCATTTAAGGTGAAATTCATATCTCCACCTAGAATGATATATTTGACATTAGAGTTCTAGAAGGAAAAAAAAAATATCCCTAAAAGTAATCTTACCATCATATGGTCCATTATATTCATACCCTACCCATTTTTTAAGAAACCACCTCCACCATCAATTTCAAGGACACTACAAAAGAATTTTAAATGTTTAAATTCTAATTCCAACCAATAATGAGCCCTCCCAAGGTTCCTTGAGAGTAAATATCTTCCAAATACCAATCCTTGACTAAAGTTTTTAAAACACCAAATAAAATATATTTCTTCCCCATTTACTCTTGAATCAACACTATATTCGGCTTTTTCATTGTCACAAGTTACTCGAAGGTTAATTTTTTTAAACAAGCCCCGGGTCTTTAGTACTTTGTGAGAGCATCTCCATTTGGTCACTAAAACTGGGGATGGGCTTACTCTAAGAACCCTAAAAGGAATAGCTTTTTTCCTTTTGTTTAATCTCCCAGACCACTTTCTCTTATGCTTTTATAAGGGTCAATGGCCATCCAACAGGAATAGGAGGGAATCCATCTCCCAAATCACTCCCCAACCCTCCCTATAAAACCTACCATTATGATTTTTCTAGCTTCCGTGGCCTAAAATAATAAGGAACCCTTCGCCCCACCCCATGATCTCAAATTTAAGGAAGACAAACTACAAGAAACTTCCATAATTGGGAGTTGGAGCCTCCCTTAAAACCCTGATTAAGACACCCCTCACATTATAATTCCCATTAAAAATTAGGAGAAAAGGCGTAGGATTTCTCAATATTGCATTCCTTGCCACATGTCCATTGTTTTGGACCAAAAGATCATTAGAAAAATCCATATTAGTGGCTCTTTAGTACTCTAAATAAATTTAGAAAGAGGTAGATCTGGAATTGACAAACCCGGAACATGAATCTTCAATAAAGTAGAAGAGGAAAAAATAATGGAGCATCCACTCCCTCTTTTATAGGTATTCCCAATCCCTATACTATTACTAGCCTCATCAACCTTCAAATCTCCCCATTTCTCCATTAACTTGAGGCACCAATGTTCAATATTGTTTCTTTTGTTGTCGAATAAGGGTCAAAACTAACAATAACATTCAAATCCTAATGCACCACATTTTGATTTTGTTCTCTAAGAGTAATAACACCTTCCTTACCTTATAGAGATTAATTTTGGTCATAATTCAATCCTTTTGGCATCAATTATTTTGGGAAAACTTTTAGAAAACAATCATCGAAAACATGGTCCACCTCGTGGCAATGATTACATATAAAGAAAACATTGATGTATAGAGGTTGTGAGAAGTACCACCCCCCCACAAACTAGTTCAGTTGATTCAAACAAACCATCTCACACCTTCAAATTAACCAAAACCCTATCTATTTTCCTATGAGTATTTGATTTCTAACTTTCATTTATCGCTAGGGTTCCTCCAAGGTGGTCACCAATAACCTTTAACCAACCTTAGTTCACCCTTCCAAAGGAATCCATGAGAGATTTATCCAAATCATGTTTATCCCTAAAGCACCATCACTTGGTTCAAACATTGGAGTCCAGGGCCAAAGTATTAAAGTTGATGAATTCAAAAACCACATAGCTTTTGGAAGGTTCACCACATTTGACTATTCTCTAAATATGAACCCAAACCAACGTTTACCAAGTGAATAGTCGGGACATATCCAATGAGAGAAACCCATCTCTCCTTTACCCAATTGTTGTCTAGACAATCCTCTTTACGGACATAGGCAATCCCTCTAGCCCAATGAGTGGGACTAGCAACCTACGTGACAATCTACTAGACACTTTCCTAAGTTACAATTGAAATAAGAGACAAAGAATATGGCCTACCTCGTTATGATGCTATCATGTCTTCCTTTGTTGAAGACCTTTAATCACTTGCATCACAGCCTCGGTCTTGCCACTCACAACATTTAAACACCTACACAAGAGATCAAGACACAACAAGGCATGCAAATACAAATAGCATAATCAAAAGTAACCTATGTAAGAGATCAAGGAGCATTAAGATAAATGATACATAAACATGCACATTTATGGAAAATGAAACAACAATTGTATATTAATAGAATAAAGGAGGAAGCATACAACAAAGCCTTGATGTCAATAGGCTCTCCTTGAATGAATGTGCAAGTCCAAGTCCAAGCTTAAGCTCTCCAAGCCAAATGAGTAGCATGTAGGCACAATCTCAGCATAAGAGTGCAAATAGCCAAAGACTAACCATTTGGGAATAGGAAAAGATGAATATATAGGCAGGGAAAGGGAGTTAGGATCTCTCCAAAGATAGGAGGAGGCCCTTATCTCAAGGAGGTAGCTCATAGGGATAAGACCAAAAGGCCAAGTTGAGAGAACTCAACCTCATACACGTCGAACAACCTCCAACTCGTCGGTCTAGAAGCTTCTAGATCACAAATCTTCTCATCCTCTTTGGGAAAATTGCCTTTTAGGGATCATCGCGGGTATCCAAGAAAACAGAGCGATGGCATCATGGGGCTAGTATAATGCAACTAGCAACCATCGTGGTTTCCAACATCATAAGAGCGATGATTCTAAAATTAGGGTTTTAGAGCCATTTCTTTCAGGGGAAGCCCAAGGCATTTCCCAATCAATGTTTTAGGGAGGACCTGAGATGCATATATAAATGAGTACATTGCATGATGGTCATGTTTCAGGAACTTTGGGGTATGTCACAGGGAAGTACGGGAGGTGTGAAAAAATATTGTTTAACACCAATCCCATAGATATGACTGGGAAAATTTCCTTCTTGTAAACTTCTCAACTACGGTTTTCCCATCAAGGTCTAAAATATCTTCAAATTTAACATCCTTCCCTACTACAAGTTAAATTTGTTTGTCCGCCATGATGCTTCAAGAAATCCCTTCTTTTCTTTATCTCAAGCGCCAACAGGTTTGAAATAAGACCTTGGAATTGTTCTAAGTTCAAATCAACGCCTACAAAACCTTCATCATAAGCCCTAACTCCCACAAAAATAGAGTAAGGGAGAAACTCATAATCAATAGGATCGACAAAAGAATGACATGTATAGTAAAAAGAGGTCATTAATGAGTGCCCCAATTTTTTTTCCTAAAACACCTTGGCTCGAGACTCCATTGATCTTAATGACCACCCTTTTATCACTGATCTTCATGAACACCTTTTCCTTAGAGACATCAATATGAGTCTCGACATTGTCCCAGGAAAATTAAGTCTTCCACTTTCCACCTATCTTATGACCAGAGTTAGATAGTGTTTTGCACTGGGGTGATGTCACAAAATTTAGAGAAGATTCACTTCTAGTCATCCTTTCTAATAAATGCTACATCAAATCTTGTATGGATAGTTGAAAATACTGAATGAAAGCATTTACTTCCGACACCAAATCTTCCAATAAATCTACTAATTCTTCATACATGTTCGTGTCACACTTCTCTCCTTGGTGCCTATTATTATTATGCATATATATGGATAATTATATATTTATTTGTTATGTAAGGAACTATTTTATGAACAATTATTAAAATAATATGAGGTTAAATATGTGAGCATTGTTGTGCAAATGAGGTAGGTACTTGTATGGCCACCATCGATAAATCCCACACTTGCACTACTAATAAACATATTGCCATATAATACAAAATTCTCATGATTATACTTCTTGGGTGTCTAATGCAACAAACACACATAGTCATGCATGAAAACAAGTCCATTATTGGAGTTTACTTCCTCCCTTGCACATCTCAACCCAAATCATACCATATGATCTACCTCTAGATCATCACCCAATACTCCATTTGGTTTTATTTGCATTGGCACAATCCCTCTACTGCAACTAGTAGCATCTTCTTCATTAATTGTTATGTGATAGTATATTGACTTAAGGTATAGATTGGAAAAATAATTTTCTCCTTGCACTTTGTTCGAGAATGTTGTCAATCCTTCATGATGGGTGGTAGTTCTTAATGGTGATCTTATTTATTTTTGTAAAATCAATACACAGATCTAAAGTATCATCTTTCTTTGGAACCAACATAATGAAAGATCCATAATAGGATGCACTAGAGTTGATAACCCATTCATCAAACAACTCTTATGTCTACTTGTCTATCTCATCACTCTCCATAAGAGAAATTTTAAACAAAGCAAGATTTGATAATGGTGATTTTAATAAAATTTGTCTCATGCTAAATTCACCTTATGGGTGCCAACTCCATTAATTTTTCATAAACGATCTACTACTTTCATAGAAGTTGTCTCAAGTATTCTTTTTGGGTGACTATGATATCAAGTTACTCCTCCATTCAACTTTATCTCCTTAACGTTATCTTATTTGGATGTTACAATATGCATTACAAATTTCTTAATGGTATTAATCAACATCTTAGTTTGATTAGTAAAAATCAAGTAACTATCTTATTACCCTTGTAACTATTAATAAGTTAGGTTTTTCAACTAGGGTCAAATTCCACCTTGGACAACTCAGATGATAAAGATGATTGCATTAAATTCCTCTTTTTGAGAGGACCAAAATCGACCTAAATATCACCCCATTTGGACAAGGAGAAGTTGATTTTTTAATTATTTGATTCATTCACGTATAATGGAATGGGTCGACCCTAAGCACATGTGAAATTGGTTAGGTCGATATCAACCCCAAGTGGACCCTCATGAAAGCCTATAAATAGAAGCAACCTCAAGCTCATTTATATACATTGATCAAGTCATCTTCTACTCTTCTCTTTTGTCTTGGTTCGCACAGGTCTGACGGAAGAAGTTCGCGCAAGGGTCAGAAATCATAGGGGGTAAAGTTCGCATGGATCTGGGATCTCTGTCTCTCCACCACAGGCACGTAATTGAGCTTTTCCTTCCCCGAATGCACACACACATAGTGGCTAAGGGAGTGTACAAGAAGTCTTGTACGCTCGCACAGAGCCATGAAGAGAACATCCTGGGTTTCTGAGGTCGATCAAATAGTATTAGTCCCCAAACACTCACAGATAGTGGTCAAGGGAGCATCCAAACAATGCCAAGCGCACACACAGTAACTAGAAAAGAGTGTTTGGGTGTTTGGAGTGGATATGAGTGATTTTTACCCCAGATGCACACACATATTCTTCCTGAGAATGTCTGGGTAGACATAGACACCCTCACATAATGATCGAGGGAGCATCCAAGGAGTTTCAAACACAAACAATTAGTCTTGGAGAGAGTGTCAAGGGTTTTGATCTAGAGTTTGAAAGTTGAATTCAGTTGGCTTCAGTGGTCTAATGGATTAAGGGTTTGTCTCTGTTGCTCTGTAGATCTGCAATCTGTTTATGTAAATATATGCTGCAAATTTATGTATTGGGATCATTGTACTCTCTGCTAATTTTTTTTTTTTTACGATCTAATAAAGAAGAAGATCTGAAAGGGTTTTCCCCCTTGTAGGGTTTTTCCTGTTCTTGGACCAATCTATTGCCTCTTATGATTGTGTCGTTGTCTTCTTTGTCATTGCATATATTGTTTTACCTTCAGTTACAACTTATGATTGGTTACATTACTAATAATTGGATGCACTGTTAATGAAGAAGTAAATTGGACTAAAGTAATTGATACAACATAGAACAATATGAAAAATTAACATGGAATCAGAGTTGAGGTGAAGGACAATCCCAAAAGAAAACAATCATTGAAGCTCTCTCTATTATAAAGAAGATTGCCTAGTCATGGTCAATACGTCTTCCTCTACCTTCAAGAAGCACAAAAAGTTGGGTGACGCATCAAACTTTGTTGCATGAAAATTTAGGTCATAGATCATGCCTGAGCCTCCAGAAAATTTTTCCACTTCCCTCAAAAACAGGTACAAGAAAGGTGAGTCCAAAGAAAAGCAAAAAATAACTGAACGTTTACAAGATTATTTACTTGCATATGTTGGGGATTTAAGAAAGTCTAAAGACATGTATGAAAATATAGGACACATGTATGGAATCAATAATTTGAATGAGATCGTCACCTTGAAAGATCAACTCAAGGAAACCAAGATGAACAAAGGAGAAGTTGTTTAATCCTACATTATGAGGATTTCTCACCTAAGAGATCAATTACAGAGAGTTGGAGAAAATGTGCCTGACAGGGAACTAGTAATTGTGACTCTGAGAGGTCTCCCTCCTATTTGGGAGACCTTCATTACTACAATAAGAAAAAACAATGTCCTTCCATCATTTGAGGAAATTGTTGGGAAGCTTATTCAAGAATAATCGAGGATGATAGCAAGAGGAAGGATTCAAAAGCATGAAGAGGGAGAGCAAACTGCATATATCACTCATGAAAAAAATAAGAAGGGAAAAGGAGGTCCATCAAGGAAGCCTCCTTCTCAAAATACAAAAGGAAGGAATGAAAAATCTTTATCTCATATTGAATTTTATAATTGCCACAAGAAAGGTCATTATGCTCGAGACTATCCGGAGAAGAGAAAGAGGCCATGTTACAACACTAGAAGCAACAACAATAATAAAAGATGAAAAGGCAATCAAAGGAATAACCGCAATAGAAGATAGGAAAGAAGAAGAAGAGATTCCTCAAGTGACCATGAATAAGATCATCCTCCACAAAAAGTCAAGGGCTCCCAGGTATGAAAGTAATGTTGTAAATAAATCTGAATATATTCTTATTTCTGCCCTTACTATTTCTTCTCCATCGGATTTGTGGGATAGTTGGTTGGTTGATAGTGGGGACGCCCATCATTTATTTGGATACAAGGAAGTCCTCTCTAATCTAGTAGAAAGTGAAACTAAGTTGAAGATCATTCTTGGAGACAACTCCACTCATCCCATGAAAGGCTTTGGGTCTGTCAAATTTCATTTGAATTTTGGGGAATCAGTTTTGTTGCATGATGTTATGTATGTGCCAGGATTAATGAAGAATTTGGTATCTATATCCACATTGGAAGATAAAGGGATGAGGGTTGCCTTCATCAAAGGAAAAGTTTTGGCTTGGTCTGCTAATTCACCTATGAGAGATGCATTCACATTGGGATCAAGATTTGAAGGACTCTATAGAGTCACTGGAAGTCCACTTCTAGCATTGGTTCATAATACCAATCATCTGAGCAAGTTGTGGCACCACATACTGGCTCATCTTCACTATGATGCACTTCTAAAATTGAAGAAACTGGTCTCAGGTATTCTCGATGTTCAAGCTCATCATGATGGAGTTTGTTCAAGTTGTACGAGTGGAAAGAAATCAAGGGGACCATTCCCCTCTAGTGAGAATTAGACAAATGACATCCTGGCATCTCATTCATTCTGATATATGTGGTTTGATGCCTGTGCATTCCATTAGTGTTCATCTCTACGACATCAACTTTATTGATGACTTCTCAAGAAATACATGGATATACTACCTTAAGCACAAGGATGAAACCTTTGAAATGTTCAAGGAATTCAAAGCCTTGATCGAAAATCAAACATGGAAGAGAATCAAAGTATTTAGGTTGATAATGGAGGGGAATACATATCAATTAATTCATAGCATTTTGCAAGAAAGAAGGGATTGTTACACTGTAATTTGTCACAGTCCCTGTTACCCCTTCTCCCGTACATTGGAGGACTTTTTCCGGGACCTGTGAGAAGTGACATAATCTGAAAACACTTGCATTGTATCCCCTTGAGTATGTACTTCATATGCCCTGAAGACACCTGTTGAGTCTTGAAAATGTCATTCATTTCCGTTACACTTTCACTATTATGTCCATTATGTCACCTCCATTTCACTACTATGTCACCACATTCATCCCACTTTCATTATCATTGGGCCACATTTATGTTTTTTCAATCTTTATTAATTCTAAGTCTTTTAAGTGAATTTGTGGTTAAAATTTAGGAAATAATGTGCATAAGCTTATACCTAACAAATGGGTTGAGATTGTTGACATGTGTAGGTTGAAAGGAGGCTTCTAGAAGACCCTTATGTGGCAATCTAAGGCCAAATTCGAATTTGAGTGGAAAGAATCAAGGGATCATGAGGATATGTGTCACATCTCCTAATTGTATTGTAACTCTAAAAAGACATGTGTCTTATCAATTCCTATTTTGATTAGGACTCTAGAGGTAGAGGAAGAGATTCATGGATTATCATTAATGAGAGGGCTCTCATCTTTTTGTATAAATAGGAGATCTCTCTCCTTCATTTGGGAGTCTTTTGAGTCTTTTAGTCCCTAGTTCTTAAGCTTGTAGTTCTTCCTTGATGGCTTTTGAAAGCTTTGGAGAACTTTGTTGTACTTTGTACTTTTGAAGAATTTGAATAAAGCTTTGATGTTCTCAACATGGAAGGAGATGTGAAGTAGATGTCATGGAGCACATTAGAATGTAAGGTAGAGTAGATTTCATTTTGTAAATGTTGCTTTGTAGAATGTAAGGTAGAATAGATTTCATTTTGTAAATATTGCTTTGATTTGATTTGATTACTTTCAAATTTGATTAGATTAGATTTTTCATTCATGCAATTTTAATTCATGCAAGTGTGTTCAATTTTGCTTTGATTTCGTAGGTGGCAGAGGGGCCCCTACCTTGTATAGTTGTCATTTAATTTTGCATTGCTTATGTATATTAGCTGTACATAGATTGCTTTCAAGTTGATTGTAGATTAGTGATGCACATAGCCTTTTAGTGACTAATGACATGATAGAATCATCTTGTCCTTTTGCTGAAGTAACAAGGATACTGGGTCTCATAGTCACTAGCTCATTGTTTGGTTATTGCATTTTATTTTGATTGAACTAATGACATGATAGAATCATCTTGTCCTTTTGCTGAAGCAGCAAGGATACTAGGTCTCATAGTCATTAGCTCATTGTTTGGTTATTGCTTGACACTTTAGAAAACCAACAAGAATAAAACCCCAAAAACAACATAAACTATAAAACAACGAAGTAAGAGAAAGGTTAACTAAACACATATAGTGCACCACACTTCATCAGTTTACGATACCCGGATTGATCATTTATGTAGAGCAATTTAAGACGTTAAATTGACTAGACACTTGTCATCCTTCAACTCAATGGGAAATATTCTGTGGGAAACCCTTAGATATTGAGAATGTATCTCTGTATTTGTCTACTAGAAAGGCATTTTGATTATATTACATATCATCATATTCCTAGACGCGTGAATACATTGACATATGCATTAGTTAATTATGTGTTGGATAGACATTTACAAAACATGTGAAAAGATAAAACAAATCATTTGTACCATAGTAAGCAAGAAAATACAACACACGCACATATATATATATATATATGTATGTATGTATGTATGTATGTATGTATGTATGTATAGTGATAATGTTTGATATATCAAAACCCCAAAAAATAATATGTATGTACAAAATAACATCGGCAGCTCGTAGGCCTCATATATCTGTGGCATGCAGGCCTAAAAAATTTAAATGCTAGACCTAGGAACTAATCAGCATGGTGATCATGGTAGCATGACATAGCTCGTGCAACACGAGTCAATAATCAGCAAATCTGATCCGATACTCCCACTTTGTCTCTCTGGTACTGGCGAGGAATCACTACCACCCGAGCATACTCTAGGATACCACGAGTCAACCCCTCAAGGTTCCTTGCGATCTCCTCCTCGTTTTCACTCCCCTCCTGATAAGGAGCGACAACATCGAACTGGCAGGCGATGCACCTGGCTATTGGGGACATCCCAGCAGGACACTCTAGTCCAACATCTGCATTAATAAAGCGAAATGTTATAAACACATGTATATAAAATAAGTAAAAAATCACAAAATTAAAAACTTGATTTTTACCTTCATCGTCAAAATCCTCTCCATCTGGTAGCGGCATGTTCAGATCTCCACAAAAGTCGGTGCCACTGTATGGCCAGTCCTCCATGACGATCAGTTGTCGTTGTAGCCATGAAAATAAGGTAGGCCTGTATGACATGTGCTGGCCCCCAGTGATCCTAGGCATGAAACGACTCTAGCAGTCCATCTGCGGGTCGCGTGGCATGGGAGAATCTACCTCAGTCAACTGGTACTGGAGCAGTGGCACCCGTTCCAAGAAAAAGGTCACAAGTACGGATCTGAAGAAAAATTGCTTAAAATTCCCCACCTTAGCTTTAGTCACTTAGAGTTTTATGTTGATCTTCATGGCTTCCGCCTGATTGAAGATCGTCGGTGTTGTGTAGTCGATGGCATATAAGAATTTTGACTTGTTATACTCATGCACTGCCTAGGACCCCGCCACTCTGTTTATAGTCAAGAGTAGCACTCTCAGTGTCAGACCTCGGATGGTGGCAATCTCAATCTTGCCACTCTTGGATTTGAGGGCTTCAGGGAAATGTTCAGCATGCAACATGGATATGCTTGCCCCAATTGGTTGTGGCCCATAAAAGTTGACTGGTTCCCCTCTCTGGGAGAGTCCTGTGATGAAATATATGTCTGAAGTTTCTAACTCCATTTCCTGGTCACTAATGACGAATATTTTCCAATTTATGTCTGAGAGACTAATCAGGTACTGAAGCAACTCAGGTTGGGCCTGCATCCTTGGCGTGAGAAAGAATTTGAGGAGCCCACAGTTCCTCAAAGCGTTAAGGCAATTTGGATCATTCAGTGCCTGGGTGTCCACGTCCTCGTGCTCATGTTCTTTCCAGTCTACCATTTTTGACGATTCTTTCTTGAAACCATAGATTTATGTCAATAATCATTTTTGGCCCAAAAATTTCAAATTGTAACGGTGGTTTTGAGGGGAAATTGGGGTTTTCCCTATTCATGGTGTCAGCACGCCTATTTTAAAAATAGTTGCGCCGATGGCATGATAGTCCATTTTAATTACCATCGGTCAGCGCGATTCTGTGCCCGGAAGTCACATCGACTGAGGGCGAAAAGTTTTAATAAATCCTCCCTCAAAAATCCCAAAAATGGTAGAAAACAAGAATAAATGGTATGAAAATGAAGCTTAGGGTTTTGCCTCTTACCTGTAACTGGCGGCTCGGCAAATGGCCTCCCGGATCTCCCGCAATTTTGCTCTAGAGAAATTAGGGCACAAGTGAGTAAAAAGTCTTTCACAACAAGGTAAAATAGTAAATGGCAAAAAATATTTACTTTTCCTCCCTTTTATTCAGTTTTTCATTAAATATTAAGTTTTGTAAATATTTTGACCTATTTTGCCTCAAGAATTGGATAATGCACTTTACCTTTTTGTGCAGCAACAAGTGATGGATGTTCGACGATGATGGTGAGTCATGTTTCAGCTCTTTTTCTCGACTCGTAAAACTCATATGAAAAGATTGCCGAGTATTTTTCCCTTTTGACTCGTAAAAGAAAATAAAATGGGGGGTATTCTTTCAAGCTCTTTTTCGATCCTTTAAAAGCAAAAAGATTTTCGAGCCCTTGTCGTTTCGAACTCGTTAATGGATGCAAAACGTTATGCGCCCAGTGTAAGTTTACCCCTTTTTCGGGCTGGGATGCACTATTTACGAAAAAGTTACTCCTTGACTGAAATGGTCAAGCGGTTCTCTCGAGTATCGTTTTCTACCTTTTGGGCTCAAGAGACCCAAATGTATGAAAAGGGACCATGTGGAGTTCTCTTTTCCATGTCTTTTTTAAACTCTCTAAACATGAAAAAAGATATTGAGTCTCACCTTTGTCGAACTCGTTAAATATTAAACGACATCGGATTTGTCACCATGACGAAGATGAGCTTCTCCTTCCTAGGGCTCGCTAAACTTACTAGGTCGGATTCATTTGAAGGATGAACTTATAGTGCAAGCATATGCTATCCCCTTCAAGCTTACGATTAAAAAATAATTGGGGCACCTGCTAGAAATGCTGGGGGGAAATTTGGAAATATAATCAGTTGTGTCAGCAGCTCACTCTTGAGCATGCCACTTTCTGCTTTGTGTCGAGTTGGGATATCCTCCTTTGTGTTTTTGACCTTCCTAGGTTGGGCCGTTCATTTTTTCCTTCCATTTTATCTTTTCCACGTTGTCATGACCATCGATACTATGGATCCAAAAGCTGCCAAACTTCCAGTTGTGTCGCTGATATGTTCAAGAGTTGTCCCTTTGCAGTTACACTTACCTCTGATCCTTTATATCATCCAAAATCATTTTGCATCCCTTTGTCTCGTGTCGATGATGTGGGATACATTATGGCCCTCCTTCGACACGGTCACTTGCTGTCGGCTTCAACTCATTATCCGGGAAGTTGACCAAGAGACTCCCTTCCAGTACCTTAAAGCTTGCATGCCCTAATGGCAAGTTCTTCGCACTCAACGACAAGTTCACATCATTAGCTTTCGATCGGGTGATTTCACGGGTGTTCGACTTTAGTTCCTCTATTCACATTACGTGGCTTGTGCTAATAGTAGCTTGAGGACCATTGTCATTATTGGTGGTTTCTTTCGTGCTTGTTAACAGTTTACATCATTGATTGGTAATCAGGCGACTTTCTAGCATGTTCGACGTCGACACATCTATTCACATGTTAGAATTTGTACTATGATCTGGTCATGTTGGAGCGTAAGATCCTTGACTCATATCACAAAAATCTAGGTTGCATAGTGATGTGACATGATTATGTTGATATACACGTCTCTTTCATATGGATGGCTACAACCATACCATGAGTTTTCTTATGTGATCCTTCTCATTAATGGATGGTCGTGACCATACCTTGGTTTCCATATGATCCTCTTTATAGGATGGTTGAGCCCATACCTGGATCCATTTACATGATCATTCTCTGGATGTTTGCATCCATGCCACGATTCATGTATCATTTGACATATTTTTCAGTTATGTATATGTATCTGTACTTGCTTGCAGGTTTTCCGACGACAAACTCTGGTTCCTCGCACTGATTCATAAAGCATTTCATCCCTCACTCTAGTTTGGCCTTCACGCTTTAGGGGGCATCTGTTACACAGCATTTTGCCACTATCCCTGTACTCCTTGTTCCTTGATACTGGAGGACCTCTATAGTAAACCCTACATGCTTTCCCTTCATGAATAAACTCCCATTGTGACCCTCTTCATGAGCAGAACAATTCCCTTTTGCACCATTTCCCCAAAATCTTCTGTTTTTCCCAATTTACAAGACCGACGCTAATGACCCTTGTCCTCCTCGCGCCAATATGAAAGGATTAACACTGTCCCTAGTGCCTACCGAACCGACTGAGCTTTGTTCCAGTCGCACTAATCCTCTTATAGAAAGTTTTTTAAATAAGAAGCTGAATCTTTTAGCTCTAGAAGCTTCGTAACGAAAGTCTGGTAAATGGTTTGTCCGGATGGGGTCCAGGATGTCAGTTTGGGCTCCTTTCCCCTATAAGGATGGAACTACCTTAAGAGATAAGACCTTCTCCCATGAGAAGAGGATCCATCTCCCATCTATTCATGTTATATAAACCTCCATTTTTCCCAAGCACAAGCTAGTGTTAATGTTGGTGCGCTAGTGCTAATTAAGTTTGGAGTAAACAACAAGATATTCATAGTTATAGCTCTCTAGTTGTGTGAGGGAGAAGTGTGAATTTGGTTTAGTGTGAAGTCTAAAGGGAAGAGCCTTAAAACTATCATTGTTGAGGCCATCATGGAATGCTAACGGAAGTGTGTGGGAACCTGGTTTTGTCGGAGGAGAATGGAAATGTCAAGACAATGGTTGTAATCTCTTCTTGATTCAATATATATGCAACTATTGATTGATTTCCTACATAATGTTTCATCTTACATGTTTATGGCTTAATGTTTCTTGACTTGTTAATTAGGTTGATTTACAATTTGTCTATTATCACGGTTGTTGTTTGTTGTTGTTTACTTGTTTCAGGTGTTCGAAGAAGGAAACAAGAGATAGCTGGAGTGAGCAATCAAGGTCATCATCAAACGGAATAAGCGTACTACGAGGTGGGCCCTCTTAATTGGTTCTAACCTAAGGAAATCTTCTATAGAATGTATCGGTTGTGGCTAGACCCATTATTGGGCTAGAGGAATTGTTTGTGTCCACACTCATAATTTTACTTCACCACACCCATCAACCATGGTCTTATATATTTTACATGGAATTTTTGCCAGTGTTGTTACAAAACCCTCCCCCTTGGGGGAACACCACACTCGGTGTTCATGACACCTATAACCAACATGATTGCTGGAAAAAAAACATACTGCCCACAAAGCTTTGTAACACAACTCATTTCAGTATGTACAATGAATGAACTACTCAAAAGAACAACATCATGACAACATGACCAAATAACAACCATCTGGCATACTAGAGATTTATAACACAACTCATTATGGTATTTACAATAACCAGATATATACATATGCACACTTGTTAAACCAACAAATAAAGGATACGATATTTGCATCCACAACAAGGGAATCCAGAGGCTCACACCTTCGCCTTCGAAGTAATACTAGGATTCACATCCTTCCTAGGAAGTCCAAAATCCACTGCAAAGTCAAATATGTATCCAATGTCCAACGCTATGATCCCACGCCACTTTTCCTCTTAATGAACACTTATAGACTCATTGTTCCACGGTGCATCATATGATTCCATCTAGAAATTCTAATGAACAAAACAAATATATCCATGAACTTACCTTCTCTGCTACACAGTCCCTTGGGAATCCGGTCACCCTTTCATGTCGTCACTCACCTTCCAAGTTCCATTTCCACCCCCATCCTGGGAAGTCCATCCCCTGGCAAGGCATCCTCGCATCGGAAGATACAAAAAAACAAGGCATATCCCTGCCTCAACACATCATACCAGTCATAGCATGATGATGGCAATCAATGGTCACTATTGGGTACCAATGTCTCACAATGGCCGTGCTCCTGAAGTGATTTACCAACACACTGTTTCATGTTCCAATTTCCTTATTTGTTTCTGCTAATTATTGTAGTTGATTTCGATTACCCAACCGAACATGTTCATGCTTCTTGTACCATGCACATAACTTCCATTAGATTTAAATCAAATTAAAATAAATTCACATCGTACCTCATTGGCAACTCATTAATAAGATACATTTGCAATTTTATTCACTTCATGTCACAACAAGCCAAACTAACATATTTGACCAAATAAACATGTATAAAATATCACATCAGGTTAGCTCAAAACATAACCATCAAAATCATAAACACATGTAACCATCATAACCAAAATCATAGATCACATGTAATCATCATAGGTTAGAATCATAAATCACATGCATGAGAAAACTGAAATAAAACACTAATACTTATCCTTTAATCAATCCTTAGCTTCCACCTTTGTCCTTATTTCGTACGCAACTCGGATCATTTTCCACACCCGACAAACACCGAATGCCTTCTGCTCAACCATGTGCACATATGCATAGTGTGCATCACACACATACAACCACACACAACGTACAACTCCATGAAATACATGCACCTACCATGGCATACAACACACACACCTACACCTAGTGTATACAATACAATACATACGCCTACATCCAGTGCATAACACAATACATACACCTACCTCTGACATACAACACAACCTGATACATCTATACCCGATATACAACACAAATACATGCATCTACACAATGCACATACATAGTGCCACATGCCCTCAACACAATATGTATGACATGTACACAAGGCCACGCGTGCACCAGTACCATATGTACAATATGTACATAGTACCACCTATACACCACACCACCTGCACAACGTGTGCACAACATCACATGTACACGATGCCACCTACACAATGTGCACACAACGCCACATGTACACTACACCACTTGCACAACATGTACACAATACCACGTGTACATAGTACCACATGCACGACATGTACACAATGACACTTGCACACAACACCACTTGTACGACATGTACACAACACCACTTGTACAATCATGCACACCACATCATATGTACCTAGCACCACATGTACAACATGCATGCAACACCACATGTACATAGCATTGCATATTCAACATGTACATAGCATCATCTATACACAACATTGCATATCCAACACGCGCAGAGAACCATACGCATACAACACTACATATCCATCATGCACACAATACAATATGTACATAGCACAGTATATCCAACATCTACAGAGCACCATCTATACCCGGCACTGAATATAAAACATTCATACAACACTATATGTACTAACACCCTATACATAACATCACATAAACAACATGTACACATGCTATATATTCACAACACCGCATGCGCACAACATCACAGATGCAACATGTATAACATATACAACATATTCATAGCAGTAGTACCACACATCCCAACCACACTTTCTCTTCCAGGCAACCTTCCTTCCAGTGTCTTACCCATGCTTGTCCCAACGTGTTGCAGGCCACACTACTTTCATATTTCTGATGTATCCTTCAGTATAACATGTCCATAACATAGACACGGTATAATCACATAATATCAACTCATAACCACATGATACTGACCTCATATATTTTTCATGACTAGTCTTCCCACTTGATTCCTCATGAACCAGGAACGTCTTCATTCCATTCACTTGCGTAAGCAATTATTCCTCCACAAGTATGATCACTTACAATCCCTGTCAGATAGCGAAATAGATACATAGATACATGGATACATATACATAATCATTAGCATAAAACCATCACGATCCTGTTAGAAAATGATGTACATATATACATATACGTTCATATAAACATGAGCATTAAACCACCATGATCCATGATGACCCTGTCAGACACGACATACATACATACATACATGTATACATATATAAACATTGACATAATCATGATCATAGCATAATTACTAGATAACATAAAGTCTAGGTTAAGAGAACTTCCTTATTTGTGCACAACAACAATTCCCAACATATCCAAGGCATCTCACGCCTCAGATCCATTTACTTTACCTTTTTCGTTACCTTTCTCATGTATGTACTGCCATCGTTCATTTACCACAATGGACCCAACCAGTCCAATTGGTTGCCATACTCTTACCATATGCAGTGCTTACTCATGCATAGAGATTCATATGAATCTTACATTACCTTTCAAGTACCACACAACTCTCCATGAGTTCCATTAACTGTCATGTTTTTCAACCAATTCCCAAGACTCAAAACTTAAGATGCGAGCACAAGAAACAACAAGAAGAAAACCACGAAAACCGATACCAACACGACTCCGCAAACAAAGTGGCATGGCCATACACTAGACATAAACAAAATCGCAAATCAAGCGCAACAAATCACGAAAGAGTAAAAGCACAAGACTAACAATAGACACCATGGCTCAATCCCCATGGTTCCCAGAGCTCCCAAAGGAAAGCTCAACTTGAGCCTTCTTCAAGATTTCATGGAAATCTATCTTGCCATGCAACTCCCTGCATTATACTGCCATAAACACATAATGTCAGTGCATAAATAAACATAACAATACATCAATTACCTTACCTTGCTATGCAAAGCATGTTGCCTTGCAATTGAACACATCCTCAACATCTCTCAAGGGACTCCAATTATCTTGACAGATCCACCTATAACTGGAGACTAGCTAATATACCTATCAAGTACATGTTCATGAATCTAGCACATATCCACATAATTTCAAATAGATTAAGGTTAAGAAGACTTCTTGTATGCAAAGCACTCATTCGTTTAGAATTAGGGTTTCTACACAAAGCCAAAGGAATTCTTTCACAATTCCTTTCCTTTACCATTTTTATTTTCTTGCAATCAAGGCTTACTATGCATTGTTACATCAACCAGCTGTTAGTTATGTAAACACATCAATTATTACCTTGTTAGGCTACCAGCATGCTTCCTGCAACTTCTCGCACATGTCAACCACATGTTCCAAATAACAAGACAATCATATGTATCAATTTGAAACCAACATTTAGCAAGACTGACAATCATGTCATAATCCATAGTCATTAGACATAATGCTACAACTATCACCTACTTATACTCAAGTGCCTATCAATTACCTTAACACATATGTATTAGTGCCATCATCTTAAAACAAGGTCATTTGAACACATAATCATATTATTCAATTCATCAAAACATTTAACCAACTTGCAACATACCATGTTAAATAAGTCAACTATACCCCAAACACTCAAACACCAAATAGATGTCATAATCAAACATTCAAGCACCAGGTGGATGACATAAGAGATCTCGTACCTTAATGCATCTCAGCGGAGGTGTTCTTGTCTGCACAATCAATCCAGGTTAGCATGGTACAACTTCACAACATATTAACATAAATCATGATATCCATAATAGTAACTAACTAACATGCTCACATTACAAGCTCATAAGCATATGTCATTCATCCATAATAATCACATATATATGATCAGTCTAGATTAATACGACACCATATCACAAATATGTCAACTCATACCTAAGTATCACAACCATAACCATCTGCATAGGTTAAACCATGTTAATACAATACATATAACATCAAGATCTGCAATGCAATGAACATAACCATCACGCATATGACCAACCAAATTACAACATCAAGATCTCAATGAAGTAGCCCTAATCATCAAGTTATCTAACATAAACAACAAATCAATGCATATAACCACACTAATCATCTAACATCTATCATGAATGTAACCATAACATCAAATACATGTTCATAAACCTAATGTTTATAACCCTAATGTATATAACCCTAATGCATATAACAATCCTTAACTTGCATACCTGCATGCCAACATACAATACCTATATGACAGTCTACTCTTGCCTCGAGGTCCAATACTACAACTTCACTTTGATTATTTGCATCCCTTGCTCTATCTCAACCAGCTCTTTAGCATCATAACAACCAATAGCACCATCATGGCCTAAATTGCATACATTGACTTCACAAGGCAATTTTGACCTACTATTCATACATAACTATAACAAAGACCATACATGCATAACAACTACATATAGACATATAATACATGAGTACCAAACCATATACTCATCATTCTAGCCAAAGTCCAGTAATCAATTCATGACGATATCAAATACACAAACCATGATCTCATGCATGACAAACACAACCACATCACATGCACTTGACAATATGTGAACATTGACGTGCCTAATATTGCATAATCAGCCATACACACTTGAAGACATACTCCATGACAACACCTTCAACCTTCACATGGACTACAACACAAGAGACACACATGCAACTGACATGAATGCATGACCAGCACACAGCCCAAGGAGAGTGAAACCATGCTCTGATACCACTTTGTAACACCCTCCTCCCACGTCCACCGAAGTAACTAGCCAACTGGGGTAAACATGTGATGAGAGACTATTATGATGGGATTCAACCTCCTATGTAACCTTAATGAAGTGGAATCGACATAATCACAATAGATAGATATCCAATGCCAGTATCAGGAACCACAAGAACCAAACAAGCACTTTACACAACTTGCCACTAGGTCCTACTGTTGTTTTAAACAACTTATGTCAGAGTAACGCTCCCCAAACACTGCCAAGGCAAGTTATAACTCTCCCCAGACACTGCCCAGGTGAGTTAGTCTCTAGGCTAACGCTGTGTTTTGATAGAATTCTATGATTTGAGCCACCTTTTTCGGCTTAGAGCCCGAGACACTTCCTAGAATGGAATGGTCACTTAAAATTGGTAAGAATACAAGGAAACAAGGATGCAAAAGAAATAAGTTGAAGAAGACCATAACCATACCCCTACTAGCCATGACAAACATTTCGTCAAACATATCATCAACATGTAACCTACAGGTGTAAACAATAGAATTAAGCATAGGGATCTCATAATTATCCAAGAATCGTTATGGACCATTGTTTCCTCATGTCACTTGTTGCCTTATCATTTATTAGATCATAGATACATTATCCATTTAGATACAAGTAAAAACATGCTGACATCCATACATAGTTGCTATCACAAAATATACATATAATCAACGTAATAGGAACAAAAATACAATGGACATATTAGCCATCAAAATCCATATTGTTAGGAAACCAACTCACAAAAAGATAAAAAGATAGATCAACGACTTTCAATTCAACCTCTTCGAGGGGGCAACCTCCTTTACATTACACAAATGAACAATTCTTGGATGATACAAATGAAAAAACCTCCTTTCTATATATAGGAGTTTAAGGGGTCACAATATAACAAAGCCGGCCTAACAATAATAATATAAAGGCACAAAAATAACAATAGTGGGATTCTATGGGGCACAATAATAACAATATGGGGACAATAGGGGCACGACAATAACAATAAGGGATACAATGACAATAGTAATGGGGGAATCATTAGTATTATAGGGACCTAACATGCCCCTCTCCTTCAAAAAAGTGTTGTCCTCAACGCTTGAGTAATTCTGGGTGCTTCTGTATAAAATTCCCATCCTCCCATATGGAATCTTCAACAGGTAAATTCTTCCACTTGATGAGATACTCTGAAATTGATCGATTTCGTAGCTGTCGAGTTCTTGTTTCTTTGACTGCTTCAGGTTCCAATATGAATTTTCCTTCCTCATCAAGTTCTGGAAATATTTTCTGAACTGGAACCTTGTCACCTATAACCTTCTTTAAGCATGAAACATGGAAAACTAGGTGCACTCGGGAAACTGCAGGAAGTTCCAATTTGTATGCCATAGTACCTATCTTTTGCAACACCTTGTACGGACCATAATACTTTGGTGAATTTATTATCCTTCTTAGCTTGCTTGAGGGACATTTATTTATATGGTTGTAGCTGTAGGAATACCCAACCACCTACATCAAAACTTTTTACGCTGCGATGTTGATCTGCCTATTGTTTCATTCTATTCTACGCTAAGGTAAGGTTATCCTTTAAGAATTGGAGAACTTGTTGTTGATGCTCGACGTGATCTTCCACTGCTTGAACCTTAGAATTTTCTCTTAAATATGATGTGATGGATGGTGGATGATATCCATAAAGTGCCATAAATGGG
>APFE030561656.1:58204-83109 GCA_000404065.3 Pinus taeda | reverse complement strand
TTCTCCACCTCTCATGGAAGCTTCCTAATGATAAGGCCAATCCCATGAATCTTGTGGATGATCCTATCTCCTTCTCCTCTCTCTATATAAGCTTGTCCTTTTGCCTTTCACAAGCTAGTTAGTAATTCTACTCTTCAAGCTCCAAATTCTAAGTCCCAAAGTCTGAGAATTGCTAAGATCATGCTACAAGAGGCCTTGTTCATCCCCATAAGGCTATATCTTTAATGAGGAGATCCTTGTCCAAGTAACCAAGGAGAGAGAGGCTTGTTCCCCATTCCAAACAATCTTTGCAAGGCATGTGTTGCTGATCACCCAGCCAAACGAGGATTTGACGTCAGAGCTTGGTTGTATTCTTCTTTGTTTATCAATAATAATAGACGACTATCATTATGGTTCCACTCTTATTGTCCTTATAATGATGTTTGAGTTATATCCTTTCTGACTGATATATAGTTGCATCTCTTGGATTTTATGCTTATATTTGTGTTGTTCTTTGCATGTGCAGGTGTCCGTTCACGAGGATCGCGGGGATTGTGACCAGCTGGAGCGAAAGAACGGGAGTGACGACTCTTCTACAAATACTAGCGTTGGATTCGAGGTAGACCCTCATCATCGGTCTTTAATTTGCAATTAGGAACCTGCGTGTTAGCATTGTTTGATTGTTGCTAGACCTCATTTAGGCTAGTGGGATCGCCTCTGTCCGCAGAGGGGATTTACCTCCACAACAGGGATCAAGAAGGAAACAATTGTGCCATATACTCCCAAACAAAATGGTTTAACCGAAAGGAAGAATTAATCTATATTAGAAGTTCCTTGTGCCATGCTCCATGATCAAAAGGTGCCAAAGTTCCTTTAGGCTAAAGCCACACATGTCATTGTATATGTTCAAAATAGGGTGCCTCATCAAGCATTAGAAAACAAGACCCCGAATAAATATTCATATGTGTCAAGCTTGATATTAGCCATCTTCATGTATTTGGATGCCTTGTATACTTTCATGTGTTGAAGGAAAAAAGGAACAACTTCGAAGCTACAGGAAGAAAATGTACGTTTGTGTGTTATTGTGAAAGTTCTAAAGCATATAGAATATATATTCTTGGTCAAAGGAAGGTCGAAATTAGCAGGGACGTAACATTTGATGAAGATGTGGCTCATGGAAAAGTGAGAGACCTTCCTCCACCTCCTCCTCCCAAGAAGGAGAATGATGACTGTGATATTTTAGATGGTCCTTCCGTGCCCTAATTTGATATTTTTGATGATCCCATGGAGCCTATGGATCCTTTAGATCCTCCTCCAAGTGATACTTCTACTAGGAAGATAACACTTTGACTCTTCAATACTTTACAGAATGCTGAAAGAAATGTTCCCATTCATAGATCATTTAGAGAAAGGAAGCAACCATGCAGTGTTATGTAGGCAATAATTTTTGCGGACAGAAATGATCCCTCTAGTCCTATGGGAGGATCTAGCAACAAAGGAGACAAATATATGCAAAATTTCCTAGTTTATATCAGAAAATACAGAGGAAGATAGACGACCTACCTTCCTCTGATGCTAACACTCGTTGATGTCGTTCTCGATCTTCTTGCTTCCAAGTTCAATCCTCTCTATGTCATTGTGGATGAATTCCTACAAGGAAGATCAAACAGATATGACAAAATCATACATATCATAATTCATTCTAAAATAAACTATGTGACACATCAGGGATTATCACACTAAATGACTAATGATTTACACACTTATGGAAAGCAAACACATAATGTATTATTAATAGAAAGTAAGGGAAGCATACAACCACTTAAGCCTTGATTTTGGAAGCCTCCTTTGGATGAATTTCCAATTCCTAGCCAAGACCTTCAAGCACTCCTTTCTCCTTAGAAAAATGGGCAGCATATAGGCATAGTTTCAGCATTGGAAGTCAGCCAAACAATAACCAACCAACAACTAACCATAATTAAATGGTAGGGGTTTTATTTATAGGGAAGGAAAGGGAGTTGAGGATCCATAAAAGGAGGGAGAGGTTCCATAGCTCAAGGGAAAGATCCATGAAAGTAGGATAAAGGACCAAGAATGGGAGATCTCACTCTAATTCTTATTCACCTATAACCAACTCGTCGTTATCGAGGCTTCTAGTAAGAGAATCTTCTCCTCCACTTTAGGAAAAACTGCTTGAAGAGGTTCAATGTCAGTTTTCCTTATATAAGACGCACTGGAAGAGCTAGGTCAGCATAGTGCAACAAGTTACCAACATGGGCCACCAGTAGTGCAAAACGCATTGATCTTGAAAACTAGGTTTTTGACAAGTTTTCTCAGAAGCTCTTTCAGAGCATTTTTTCTTCTTTTCTTCAGGGATGCTTCTGTATATGTTTCATGGTGAATACACTGACATATTTTGTCATTTTGACACTTTAGTATATGGGACTGGAAGTGTGAAAAAATATTGTGTAACAAATGCCCCTTAAAGGATGAAGGCAAAACATGGAGTGATGGGTGAAATGCTTTATAAGTCAAGGCAAGGACCCGGAAAAACGATGCCTAGTGGAGTCGCCATTTTGTTTTGCAAACAATCCTTTCTATGAATAGAAATGATCCGTCTAGTCCTATGGGAAGATCTAGCAACAAAGTAGACAAATATATGCAAACTTTCCTATTTTATATGAGAAAATATAAAGGAAGATAGATGTCCTATCTTACTTTGATGCTAAAACCTATTGATGTAGTTCTCAATATTTTCGCTTCCAATTTCATTCCTCTCATAATCCTCTCTATGTCGTTGTGGATGAATACCTGCAAGGAATATCAACAAGAGATGACCAAAGCATACATAACACAATTCATTCTAACATAAACTATGTGACAAATCAAGGTGTATCACACTAATTAAGTAATGATTTACACACTTATGGAAAGCAAACACATAATGTATTATTAATAGAAAGTAAGGGAATCATACAACCACTTAATCTTTGATGTTGGAAGCCTCCTTTGGATGAGTTCCCAAGTCCTAGCAAAGACCTTCAAGCAACCCTTTCTCCTTAGCAAAATGGGCAACATTTAGGCATAGTTTTAACATTGGAAGGCAACCAAACAATAACCAACCAACAACTAACCAAAATTATATGGTAGGGGCTTGATTTATAGGGAAGGAGAGGGAGGTGAGGATACATAAAAGGAGGGAGAGGTTCCACAACTCAAGGGAAATATCCATGAAAGTAGGATTAATGACCAAGAATGGAGATCTCACCTTAATCCTTATTCACTTGTAACCTGCTCATCGTTCTCAAGGCTTATAGTAAGAGAAGCTTCTCCTCCACTTTAGGAAAAACTACCTGAAGAGGTTGAACACGAGTTTTCCTTATAAAATCCATGTTGGCAGCGCTAGGTCAGCATAGTGCAACAAGTTACCAGCACGGGCCACTAGTAGTGCAAAACACATTGATCCTGAAAACTAGGTTTTTGACAAGTTTTCTCAAAAACTCTTTCAAGGAAATTTTTTCTTCTTTTCTTCAGGGATGCTTATGTCTATGTTTCATGGTGAATAAACTTACCACTTCTATCATTTTGACACTTCAGGATACGGGATGGGAAGTGTGACAAAATATTGTGTAACATGCAGGTATCAGGGGTATGTTACAGCCATGAGCACTATGATTCAAGCTAAACCATCCTCATTCAAAGAATATATAAAAGAACAAGTTTGGAAGGATGTTATGGCGAAGGAATATGAATCAATTGTGAAAAATTATTGATGGGATGTTGTGCCAAGATCGAATGGGAAGTCTGTCGTGACTTCAAAGTGGCTATTCAAGATCAAATATGGGATTGATGGCAGCATTGAGAAATACAAATTAAGGTTCGCACCTCGAGGATTCTCTCAAAAAGAGGTTTATGATGAAATATATTCTCCTATGGATCGATATACAACCATTCGTTCGATAGTTTCCCTTGCTGCTAGTCAAGGATGGACTCTTCATTAGATGGATGTAAAGACCACATTCCTTCATGGCATGTTACAGGAAGAAGTATATGTTGAACAACCACATGGATTTGAAGTGGAAGAACGAAGGACACATGTTTGCAGGTTGAACAAGGCCTTGTATGGTTTGAAGCAAGCTCCTCGAGCTTGGTATGCACGCAGTGACAGTTATTTAATGAAGTTTGGATTCACGAGAAGGAATGTCGATCCCAACCTCTACTTCAAGGTAGTCCAAGGTATGCCATTGATTTTGGTTTTATATGTTGATGATATATTCTTGAAAGGTAGTGAGCCTCTGATGGTCGAGTGTGAGAGGGAGCTAGCCTCTAAATTCAAGATGAAGGACCTTAGTCTCATGCACTACTTTCTAGGTCTTTAGGTGTGGCAAAGGCCTGGTGAGATTTTCCTTTCACAAGGAAAATACATTGTGAAGCTACTGGAAATATTTGGAATGACTGAATGAAAATCCAAGGCTACACAGATGGAAATGAACTTCAAGAAGTTATGTGGAGAAATTACAGGACCCGATTTGGCAAATCCATCTGAGTATAGACAAATGATTGGGGCTCTGATGTTCCTTGTGAAAACTCGTCCAAACATATGTTGTGCAGTAAACATTTTGAGTCAATTCATGACCGAGACCCTCCATGCACATTGGATCACTGCCAAACACATGTTGAGATATTTGAATGGGACACTCACACTTGGTTTGAGATATTATACTGCATATGTTTAACTTCATGGATACACTGATGTTGATTGTGCAGGAAATGTTATCAACAAAAAGAGTACATCTGGATGTTGCTTTAGCCTTAGATCGCCATGATATCCTAGATAAGCAGGAAACAGAAGTCTGTAGCATTGAGCACTGCCAAAGTAGAATACATTGCCGCCAACATGACTAACTGTGAAGCAGTTTGGTTGAGGAAGCTATTTGGAGAGCTATTTGAGAAGGTCCTAGACACTAGAGTGATATATCGCGACAACAAGAGTGGGATTTTTTTGGTAGAGAATCCTGTATTTCATGACAAGTCCAAGCACATTGAGAATCAATATCACTTTATTCTAGACATGGTGCAAAAAGGAGCTATTAGACTCCATCACATTTCGATAGATGAGTAGATTGTAGATATTCTCACCAAGGAATTACGGAAAAGGAAAGTTCTTAGTCTTCAAAGAGTAGCTTGGATTGATGGATGTGGCCCCTCCAAATAAGGGGCATAACTGATCGAGGACACTGACCCAACTCTTCCCACCCTGTTTGAGCTCCCAGGGTGAGGAATTGAGATAGAGGGCTCCTCGAGTTGAGGGATCTTTGGAAAATAGGGTACTCCCCTATATGGTCCATGCATAGTATACCCCAATTGGCATCATACCCTCAAGCAAGGCTTGTTGGGAATATCGATCCTCGTTTGGCCAATGGGTTGAGAGTGTACTTAGGGTGTACAACCTAAGTCGATTATGATGTAGATATTCTACCACATGAATATTGAGGGTCATTGATGGGAAGACCGATAGGCAATAGGATGGGGTTGATACTTGTTCCCCTTTTGAGATTTCGAGTTGAGAATGAGCTCCTCAATTAGATTATGGGGTTGAAGATGTGCTCCCCTATATGATTAAGTTATCCTATTGCTTGGTATGGGTGGAAGTTTTTGCTCCCTGATTCTTATTCTTTTAGATCCGAAAAAGTTTTAGTAGATAGAGCTGAGCAGATACAATGAAAGCATGATGACAACAAACAAATATTGGCAGGTGAAATTCTTCCTAGTTGAGAGGGAGTGTTAATTTTTGCAACTAGGGTCAAATTCCACTTTGGACAACTCAAATGACTGAGATGATGTTTTCATTAAATTCCTCTTTTCGAGAGGACCAAAATTGACCTAAAGATCACCCCATTTACACATGCGGAAGTTGATTTTGTATTATTTTATTCATTCATGTATAATGGAATGGGTCGGCCCTAAGCACATGTGAAATTGGTTAGGTCAGCCTCAACCCCAAGTGGACCCTCATGAAAGCCTATAAATAGAAGTGGACTCAAGCTCATTTCTACACATTGATCAAGCCATCTTCTACTCTTCTCTTTTGTATTGGTTCGCACACGTTTGAAGGAAGAAGTTTGCACAAGGGTCTGAAATCACAGTGGGTGAAGTTCGCATGGATCTAGGGTTTTTGTCTCTTAGACACAAGCACGTAATTGATCTTTTTTGTCCTCAGATGCACGCACACAATGGTTAAGGGATCATCTAGAAAGTCTCGAACGCTCACACAGATGCTTGAAGGTAGTGTCCTAGGTTTATGAGGCAGATCAGACAATATTAGTCCCTGAACGCTCGTACAGAGTGGTCAAGGGAGCGTCCAGGCAGTCTTGGATGCATGCACAATAAATCTAAGTGAGTTTGAGCCTAGACGCACGCACACAATCTTCTTGAGAGTAGCTGGGCAAACATAGATGCCCTCACATAGTGGCTGAGGGAGCATCCAAGTTTTGATCTAGGGTTTGACAATTGACTTCATTTGACTTTAGTTGTCTGATTGATCAAGGATTTCTTTCTACTATTCATTACATCTACAATATGTTTATGTAAATCTCTGCTGCAAATTTATGTATTGGGATCATTGTACTCTCTAATGAAAACTTTTTTTTAACGATCTAATAAAGAAGAAGATTTGAAAGGGCGTTCCCCCTTGTGGGGTTTTTCCCTGGTCTTGGACCAATCTGTTGTCTCTTATGATTGTGTTGTTTTCTTCTTTGTCATTGCATATATTGTTCTATGTTCAACTACAATTTATGATTGGTTACATTGCTAATAATTGGATTGTCTTTCCTTTATTAGACTCCACTTGTTGTCTCTTCATCAGAAGATGGCATGTTTATCTCACAAATAATGACACTCAACGATAACTTCAAATACATCTAATGGTTATACAACACATGTCAACTCATCTATAGATCTGTTTGAAATACAAAATTTGAACTTACATCCATGAATAACTTACAACTTCCAACCCTTCCAAAACCATCCCAAAGTATAAGGCTTTAGCATATGTTGTCTTCTTCAATCCCAATTGTTTTAGCAATGTTTAGGAATCTAGTTATCCTCACTATTATAAGAAAATATAATTTTTATTATTGCCTTCTTGATTTGCATCTTTTCATCAAACAACCTTTCCTCTACCATATCTAACAATCGTTGCTCAAAAATAAAAATCAACTTTCTTACTTCAGCGGGGTCTTTCTTCTCATCAATCCCACCGTTTTCAGCATTAGCAGTGTTTAATTGAGCCATGGAAAAAACTTTGTCAATAACATTCGATGCTTCTTCTATTAGGCTTTGCCTTCGATCTTTCGAACTTCCAAGATTTTTTTTTTCTAGTCCAACCCCAAGGGCTAAGTTTGAGATGTAATTCCCAACAATGTCCTTGTCATGACCATCCTTCCTAAAATGTTCACAAAGCAAGTTCTTCATTTGCATGGCATTGGAAACTTTATTATTTCTTTTCTGTTTTTGTTTTTCTTCCTAAGTGTTTCTCCCTTCTCGTATGAAAGAGCTTGTTCCGTTAGTCAATTTTTTTCCATGTTTACTTTTAATATATAGGGCATTCTTAAATGCCTCATTAAGGGCCTTGAACTAAAAGAAAACCACTTCCTTCCTAATGTGCGTGAAATATAATCTATTGTACTTTGTCATAAGTTTCTTATTAAACTGGTAAATACACAATTAGATAGACATCCTTGTAAACTCGATTGTATATTCTCAAGCTCCTTATCCTTGTCACTCTCTAAGATGATTTCATTTTAACTCCTATTCTTCTCGATATCATATAGAGTATAATTCATTCTTAACAAGTGTCTTAAACCCCTCATAGTTTGCAACTTGTTTCTTCTTGCTAAATATTCTTCCTTGACTACATAGACTTTCCCAGCATACTAGTGCATATCCTTGCATTTTTACTCAAGATTTATGTGTTTCTAAACCATAGAAACTAAAACAGAATTCTAGCTATCTCAAAGAATTACTTAGTTATTTAGGGTCTTTCTAGCCATTGTAAGGATTTATCTCGACTTTATTATCAACTCTAAAAGGGCTTCTAGATGTTTGATCATCATTTTTCCAATGAAGAGTCTTCTCAAAGATTGGAATTCTTTGGTTTCTCTTTTTCTCCAATAGGAATTTCCTCTCCTCCAGATTTAATATTGTCAAGCATTAGTTGAACCAAATCTTCTTGAATTTCTACAATAAATTCTACATACATCTCCAAATTCTTGAACCTACATATTTTCATTAGTAAACTCTAGGTCTACTACCATTGTATTTCAACTAAGGGCATGGCTATGGGTAAATCTAGGTAATAATTTTTCTTCAACTTTTGAATATCCAAATATGATTTTCACCATACACTCCTATGGATAGAAAACACTTTTCTCTTATACCAAATCGATACGTTTTCTATTGAGCAAGTCAAAATCACCCAATGTGTCTACTCCACATATTCCACTAATTTCAAATTGACTATGTCTAATGGATACTACAACTTAGGAGGAAGAAGGAAGGGAAAGGATTTTATAGGCTTGATTCATCAATAAGCATCTAAAGTAATAAGAAAGAGACAATTGATGTCATAAACATTCATCACACAATACACATATATTTTTAGGGAGAACAATCATGGGGAATACCATTTATTGTGAAATATTAAAGAATGCTAACCATTAAGTATTTATAATTTAAATTCCACAATCCCTAGTACTCATAGTAATAAATATTAGGCATGCCCTTTATCCAAGGAACTTCCTTTTTCTCTTTAAAATGTAACAACTCCCTAAGTTGGTTGTGATCCTTAAAAAATTCCATAGTTAGATTGTCCAATCTCATACCGTCTCATCTAACCCCTCTGTTCTTATAATTTTCCTTCTTACGAGCTATGTCCAAGAGTTGGTTAGATTGATCCAACGATGATTGTGTCCCTTCATTTATTCAACTCGTCCAACTTCCCTTTGGTAACCAACACCAACTATGCATTTGAACTATTTTGGTTGTCAAATGCTACATGTACATCTCTTCCTCATTAGCATATACCTAGCTTAATTAACACTACTTACAAGGTGCCCACCAATTTTTCAATCCATATGCGCATTGATTTTTAGCACAACTCCTAACATGGCCATAAATATGTGCAGGCTAGTCAATCCAATCTAGTCAATATGTTAGTTGATTTCAACATCAATATTATTTTAGTTGGTTCTTATTTATTTGTCAATGGACATGGTTTAATCGACTTCCTTATTCAATCCTACCTCTAGTCTTCTAGATTTCTTAATCTCATTAGTCAACCATAACCCCATAGGAATTTAAATTTACTGTCACTGACCTTTACGAAGGGGTTATATGGACTAAAAATCTTATTCTTGGATAAATTGAAAGTCAAAATTGAAAGAAGAAAATTAGATCTCACATTTCGCATCAAATGTCACATTGTGAAGCTTATCTCAAATTTCAGGGTTCCATGCTGACCTTACATCCTTTTCTCACCTTTCTTGTGATCTTATATTTATTTATCAATTGGTTTTGTCTTTTCTTTCTCCTTGACCTTTTGTCTTAATGATGGATCTTGTTGCCGTATTTGAAATGTCGACTTCCAAAATGTCGTTTGTGGAGAAAATTTCAAAATTCTCATATCCAACCACAAGCCCACAAGAATTTAAAAACTACCATCATTGGCCTTTACAGAGGGACTAAAATCATATTCTTGGAGAAATTGAAAGTCAACGTTGAAAGAAGAAAATTAAATCTCACATTCTCATCAGATGTTGCAATCTGAAACTTATACCAAATTTTGGGGTTCCATGCTGACCTTACATCCTTCTCCCACCTTTCGTGGCATCTTGTATTTATTTATCAACTGGTCTGGTCTTTTATTTCTCCTTGAATTTTGGTCCTAATGATGGATCTTGCTACTAGATTCAAAACATTGACTTCCAAAATGTCTATTGTGGAGATTGTTTTATAAACTCTCATTATTCAACCATGACCCCATAGGAAATTAAAATCTACCATCATTGACCTTTACAGAGGGTTTATCTAGACTAACCCAAATTCTTGGAGAAATTGAAAGTCAAAATTGAAAGAAAAATTAAGATTTCACATTTCTGATTAGATGCTTCAATCTAAAGCTTATCCCGAATTTTGGGGTTCCATGTCAACCTTACATCCTTCTCCCACCTTTCTTGGCATCTTGTATTTATCTATCAATTGGTCTAGCCTTTATTTCTCCTTGACTTTTTTGCCGTGATGATGGATCTTGGTATTGGATTCAAAATGTCAACTTCCAAAATGTCTACTATAGAGAAAATTTTGGAACTTTCATTATTCAACCATAACCCCACAAGAATTTAAAATCTATCATCATTGACCTTTACGGAGGGGTTCTGTGGACTAAAATTAGATTCTTAGAGAAATTGAAAGTCAAAATTGAACGAAGAAAATCAGATATCACATTTCTCATAAGATGTCGCAATTTGAAGCTTACCCTGAATTTTGGGGTTCCATGCTAACCTTACATCTTTCTTTCACATTTCCTAGCATCTTGTATTTATTTATCAATTGATTTGTTGTTTTCTTTCTCCTTAACTTTTTGTCCTTAAACTTGAAGCTAAATAATTCTACATAATTATTTATACCCCTGCATAACCCACTTTGAAGCTACGTGTTAATTATTTCCTTATTATTATTTTCCCTCTAATCAATGCACAATGTTATGTTTTATTTTATGTAGTCAACTTGTCCATGAAGATATCCGGTGGGTTGTCATGATATAATCGATCGTGGGGCTATGACCTAGTTGTAATTGAGCCAAGAGACTTATCCTACAACCCAGTGTAATGTGTAATGTTGTCCATCCGTCATCAAAATTGAAATTTTGGCAAAAATAAAATTTTTAAAATTCTATTTTTTTTTTATACAAAACATTTAAATAATGTTGACTCATAAAAAAATTCACACATGAAGAAATTGAATCCATCTCAATTTATGTTAAATCTGTATTTAAAATATATCTAGTTATTTTTAAATTCATTATCGAAACTATTTCAATCATGAAAAAGTTATTTCTCACACAAAAAAGGTTAATATTATACCATCTCGGATTGGAATGGGAGTGCCCTTAGCTTCAATAACAATTCCAATTAATCTTCCTCATGTTTAATTTAAATACCAACCGGGACACAGAGATCTATTACTTTACTTAGGTGCCCAACCACCATGGAGAAAACTTCTAATGGCACATCGCACAAAATTATGTTGGTCTTGTTTCCACGTGGAACACACACCTCCATCTCCCACTTCAGAAGTTTCTGATACCGGGTATTCTGTTTGGTTGGAACGCTTGTTTTCATTCTCCGTGTTGTGCCAAACGAGGAGCACAGTCTCTAGGTCTATTCTATTTAATTCTGCTGAAAGCTCTAAGACAGAAGGGCGGCAGCAGGACCATCGGCAACGGCAATGGCAATAACAGCATATCCTTCATTGTTTCCGGTAAGTTTCCACTTCCACTTTCACTTCCATTAGTTGTTGTTGTAGCAGTTGCAATATAGTTATTCCCGAGTATCTTCAGCGGATTTTGATTCCAGAATTCCACCTGATTCCTCTTTTCTATTTCTATTTTTATTTTTCTAATTTCCACGGTAGTAACTTATGGGACAGAACATTAATCCATCCAATCCATCCAGAAGGTTTTTCGATAGCTGAGCTTCGTTTTAAGGAATCATCAAATGCACGTCCTTTTCTTTTTCGTAGGCAGATTTTCTCAGAATCCTTTAATTCAATTTCCGCTGTCCATGTTATCAATCATTTCAGGTAATTGGTTGCTTCATCATTATTGCATGGACAGCCTCCGAGCAAATTGTTCCCCCCTTTGTTCTCTGTTCTTCTTTGGATTGAAAATTGAGTAAGGCGATTGTATTGTACGAGAGACACATGTACACAGTTAATAAGGCTTCTCCATTACAGGATATGGTGAGATGTTTTATAGGCAAATTACCTATTCCCAGCTGATTGTTGAACATGCCCAACTCTTTAAGTAATATGCATATACTTATATTTGTCTATTGCTTTTGATTGCCCTTGAGTCTAGTACAGTTACATCCACTGGTTCTTCCTTTATTTCCAATCTTCTTTCTTGATTGTTTCGAGGAACCCCATATCCAATAGTAGATATAGAAGGCAGGCGGAGGGGCATCTCAAACATAGTCAAGATTATATGTATTTGATATGATTGTCTTTTTTTCACATGTAAGACGTTTGCTTTTAGCGGAATGTCACTTTTGTCTACGATCATGTTAGCTCGGCCTCGTCTAACTGTTCTACGTTTTGGCTTTTTTCTGGGCATGATTTCCAATTAATTTTGCTCAAAATGTGGTAAGGATTTGTTGGAGTCGCATGTTTGACCTGTGTAGTCTACATAATCCAACTGTCCTAGTGGTTTTTCAGGGTGCTGAATTCATTAATGCATTAACAATTACAATTTAAACAACAGAGATTTACAATCTAGTGAAGAATTGTATCGCTGGATTCCAATAAAAAGGGCCAAAATGTAGAACGATTAGACTGTGTCTAAGAGCTCTCCACTTGGAAAAATTATGTATAAAAAGAGAGACATTCGAAAAATTACATACAAAAAGAGAGATATTCAATCATGACTCAAATCAGGTACATGATTTGTATCCTCACTTTTCATGAACCAATCCTATCCTTTCAAGTTTAAATAGGTGAAGTGAATCTTCACATTTATTGATACTTGTGCTTAATTGGATATGTGTAATGTCCCTTTCCAATCCATAGCAGCAGAGAAAAGTGAAGTCAGCCTACCATGATCCTTGTAGGTTATCAGCAAGAAAAAAGGGTGTCAACAGATTATCAGTAGGTATTATCTTAATAATTAAATAAAAAGTGGTAAGGTCAAATTAGAAAAATAAGTTAACCATGGTATTATTTTGCCATCCATGGTACTTTGGAGAGGGAAAAATTATAAAGAAGAGGAGAGTTGAGGGAAAGGGGCATGTGAGATTTGATAGGTGAATTGACAAGAACCTCGAGTAGCTTTGTGGGAGGGAAAACCCTCAAGTATTCCCAATTTTGGCGTTGAAATAGACACTGTAGTTGGTGGGGATTGGTTTCGGTGGCTATTGGGCCATCCTAGCGAATCGACCAAATTATCACATGTAGAAGAGGTTGAATTGGTGTTCTAAGGAGACCAAGTTCGTAGTTGAGGAGGAGATTGATCTATCTAGTTATAGAGGCTGAATTTCCAGTTGCATTGGGGTCAAAGTCTTCCCTTCAGGAAAGCTGATTTGTATAATCTATACTGGCCGAATATCTTGTGCTGCAAGGCTGAGTTTCTCCTCGAGATTAGAGGTTGAATTCTTGTGTTGCAGGGGCCGATTACTTACACCAAGTTGAGGGCCGAAATATCACTCCGGAGGAAGATGAAATTATCTTGCTATCGGAGGGCCAAGTTGTATTTATTGTGGGGATCGATTTGTTTTGAGGGTCGAATTGCAATTTCATAAGAGGCTGAATTGCCAAGTTCTGTGGAGCCAAAATCAACTTCACTAGAAGGGCCGAAATTTGTTGTCATCTTGAGGGCCAAATTGCATTACTCATGTGGGTCAAATTGTTAGGGCTCAAGGGGGCTGATTAAATATAATAGGAGGGCCAAATCCATAATTCGCTATGGAGGACGAGTTGCAGAGCTAGGGAGTCCAAGCGAAGGGTTTTTTGGGAATATTCCCATCAGGTTTAATTTATAAATAAAATAGTTGGAGTTTGCAGTGTTTTTCTCTACAATGTTATTGCAATTTATTCTTGAATCTTTTGGCAAAATTTAATAGTGGATTTCTTGAATTTAACTTCTGGAAATTAAGTAAAATATGTAATAGGAATATTACAATATGAAATTGAAAGGCTTAATGGAGTAGATTCAAGTGTACTTAGCCTAGTTACCTATATTTTTGTCTTGTAACAACAAAAAAGTGACATTGTGAATCATCTAGTCTTCTTTTCCTCTTCATTAATATAACTTAGGGTTTATCACCACATTCTAACTCCAATGCCTTCTTAGGGATCAAACCCTAGCCTACACTTCAAGAATGCTCCAAGAAACTCTATCATCCTTAGACAAAGAAAGATAAATTACAAAGAAGAATAAGATTGAGCAAGAGAGAGAGAGAAGCTCTTTTCTTACATCTCTAACCCAAGTGTGAAGAAGAATAAGAACAAGTGCATGATTGATTATGATAGTGACCGTTCTTTGTCTATTTATATGAGAGGTAAGGGAGGTCTACAATGACAAGTGGAGCTATAAAGTCATTCGGATTCTTTTTTATATAAAGTCATACAGATAGGATTGTATGGATTCATACAGTTGTACAACATGTTGTACTTTCTCCACTAGATTGTACTGTTCACTTCATGGTGATTTTGTTAATTTTATGACACTTTTTTCTTGGTAGCTTGTGGAGGTTTCCTGGTATTCTTTTGAAGGAATGAGGAAGATGTGAGGCTAAGGGTAGGGAGAAATATTGGGTAAATTGATTTTGAAGGAGTAATTACCTATGTATGTGTGAAATTGATTTTATGCTTTTGTTGTTTAATGTTCAGCTACTGTTGTTTAATTGGCAGGTCGTACTGTCTGGCATAGGAACTGAGAATCTCTAGGCACTTTCACTGTAGGGTGGACCGAAGACCTAACCGCAGAGTTGACCGAAGACCTGACCACAGAGTTGACCAAAGACCTGACCATAGAGTTGACCAAGTTTGACCACAATTTTCAGGACTATTTTGGGTTGAATTTGACCACCTTATCAGGTCGAATTTGATTGGGTTTGACTGAGCTTCAAGAGGACTGTTTGACTGCTGCATTGACCATCTTTGAGTTTTTGGTTAGGGTTGAGTTTGACTACAGATTTGACAGGGCTATTTTGACTTTCATTTGGCAAGTCAAGTTTGACTTTTATTTGGCAAGTCAATTTTGACTTTTGTACTCTCTTTGCTGAACATTTGATATAATAATAAGAAGAATTGCTCAAAGGGTTTCCCCACATTAGGGTTTTTCTCAGCATCTGCCAAATTTGGTGTCCTCTCGTCTTGGCTTGTCTTCTGCATTTTATTTTATGTTCTATCTACAGTTATTGTTAGTGTAATTTATGGTTAATGTGATTGATATTGGAAAACTAAATTAAAATTGTCATTGGGTTGATAAAGGAACATTGAGGTAAATTGTGCTAAGCATAGAACATACCATTGTGTTGTAGCGGCTGCAACACCTTCCAAAATTTTGGCCTGTACTCGAATTTCGGAGCCTACTGTGGATCTTGTGATCGTTTGTTCCTTAGTCACTTATTGCTAAGATGACGATCTCAAGCTCCCCATCTTTGATCTTAAGAGTCGTTCACGCTTTTATCTTTATATAGTATGTGTCATCTTTAGGCATGGGGTTTATAGCTTGTCATGCAAAAGGAAGTTTGTTTTGGCTTCAAGGGGAAATCTTTGTGAGAATGGGTTGTTCTCATCACATAGACATGTTTTGCGCTCATTTCAGACACTCTTGCACAAATGTCGCCTTTATCCTCCCAAAGTCTATCATCGGAGCCGCACTTTTCATAAGCTGCCACAAAGGTTGTCGCATTAAGCGGTATGTGTTATATGTTTTGGATGATCTATGTTGTATCACTAAGTGTTCAATGTGATCGTAGTCAAGTTCTACTACTGTTCACATCGGTTCCACTGATCCCACACTTAGCCAAATTCTGGAGTTTCCCTAACAACCTAGCCGCATCCAGCGTTCCTAAACTGCACACTTCGCATTTACAACCCTCAAGCTTTTCCCTTTCTTGCTGGAATTGTGCAATGTGTAGAAAGCCCAGCCTCCCCTGGCATCCAAAATTGCACAGTGGATTCCTCCATTGTCCTTCCCTCAGCCGGAACCCACTGTCTCCAAAATCTGCATAGTTTTGTCCTTCAGGCATTTCAACTTCCTAGTCTGCTTTGCATCCTAAAACTGCACAGATGTGTCCTCCCAGGGCCTCATCCCGCAGCAGTCGCTGACCACTTAAAATGCGCAATTGTGTCTCTCAGTGGCCATGAAGAAGGATGACATGCTAGATGACTCTCAAGGAGCTGAGGAGAAAGATAAGGAGACCAAGGAACCCAAGGTATGATAGAAGATCGAGACCGCATGAAGACTCCATCTGATGCATAACCCTTTGGAGGGTAGGTATGGAAAACAAAGCACATATTTTGAAATACACCTCTTAGTTTAGCAAGAAGGACTGCTTATCATTGTCATATCATTATGTCTTCAATGACATGCATGGTTGCAAGCACTGAAAGTCATTCCATGTGTTTACTCTAAGTGTTGTGCTCCCTTTTTCTTGTTGGATCAATTGTCGTCATTTGGCATGTTTGCTTGTTATATCATGTTTGTGAACCTTTCTGGTGACCTCGAAGGTTGGTCTTTGTGTATACAAGTTGTCCTAGCCATGTAAACACTTGTCGCACTCATACACAAAGTTTTAAGCACTGTCCCATAGGTGTTGTTACAGTCGTCCTAAAGTCTATCTCAAGTGTCGCACTCAATGTTGCACGAAGCGGAAGCGAAGCGAAAGCTTTTTTCGGAAGCGGGGACGCCGAAGCGTCATTTTCCAAAAATCTAGGAAGCGAAGCGTTTGCTATATATATATATTTTTATGTTTTTTTGCATTTATACTCAAAACAAACATCCCAAATACCAAATTAATTGTAGAAGACATGAAAACATGCATATGTTTGCATAAATCAAGATAGATATAACATCCATTGTACATTAATGATTAATTATTCAAGTATCAACCATTTAGATGCATCAACCATCTAGAATCTAGATTCTTCTCCTCTTGTCTAGCCTTTGCCTCTACCTCGATTGTCTAGGGATATTAGTCAACATTGCCCAATTTTGATCAAACTACCTAATTCAAGACTTAAAATATGGTAGAAAAAGCTTAACGTGCTTGATCGATGATTTTGACTTGATTGAAAGGTAATTTTTTGCTAAGGGCGTGCCGCGTGACAAAGGAGTTCAACAATTAACACCACCAACACTAGGGTACATATAGGGCTTGGTGCTCTTGATTAAATGCTAATCGCATACTTTCATACTTGATATAATCTAATGAAAACCTTCATACTTGATATCATCTAATGAAATGCCACAATCCCATTGATCCTGAATTCCTGAAAACTGTTAAGTCTGCTGAATTTTGAATAGGATATGAAATTCTATTTTCTCCATATGAAGTCTAATGAGGCTGGAATCACTCTCAAACATCCTGAGTCATTTCATGGTAATGTTAAAAATTTAAGTAAAAGGATGAAAATGAAAAATAAAGGAGAATGATTCTTAAACATTACCATGAGGGAGCATCTGCTATATTTATATTTTTTTTTGCCTTCATTCGTCACCCTAACCCAAGGTGGACTCACCCCCAACAAGCAAACTCACCTAAAATTAAAAAAAAAAAATTGAAAAAAAAAACAATTTTCTAAACGCTTTTCCAGAAGCTTTTCTGGAAGCGTACGCTTCCTCCTTCACAGCGCCACGCTTCCGACGCCCGAAGCGCCGTATGAAGCGCGCTTCGGCGCTTCGGAAGCGGCGCTTCCGTACCACGCTTCTGAATTTCCAGGAAGTGAAAAAAATTCGGAAGCGCTTCCGAATTTCGGAAGCGCGCTTCCGGCCAAGCTTCCTAGGCGCTTTCGTACGAGACGCGCTTCGGGGCTTGGAACCGTGGGGGGGGCGCTTCGTGCAACATTGGTCGCACTTGTTGCTTTTAGTTCTAGACAGTCTCACAGAGGGTAATTCTTTGTCTTGTTGCTCCGGTGGTCTATGTTGTCGTGTCATCGAAGTATGCTAAGTGTGTGATCACAATGTCAACTTCCTCATAAGTTACTTGCCTCCCACACTTAGCCATTTTCCTGAAAATCCTTCTGACCATACAACTCTCCTTCCCAGAATTGCGTAAAAGCTCCCTCAAGCCTGACCTGAACTGCGCATTTCCCAAGATCACTCATCAAGCCTCCTCCCTGCCTGCTGGAACCCCTCAATGCGTAGAGACCCAAGCCTGCCTTACATCCCAGAACTGTGCATAGGTGTTTCTCCAGTGTCCTCCCTCAGCCGGGATTCATTGATCCCAGAAACTGCGTAGATTTATCCTCTATGGTCCCTCTGTTGCCTAGTCTTGCCTTCCCTCAAATAACTGCATAGACCTGCCTCCCAGTGTCTCACCTTACAACTGCCACTGATGATCTCAACTGCGCAATCCTACCTCCCCGTGGCCTCTGCGCAATTTTCCCTAGCAGTGACTATGCTCAGGAGTTCCTCAGTCAAGCCCGAGTTGCGCTCTGTGCAATCTCAGTGACCAGTCTCCCTCCTTGTCACCTGGAATTGCGCAATGCGTAGTTACTGGGCCCTCTTTCCCAGCCTGTCACCAGTCCCGGGCTCAGTGCATGGATAACAGTGCATCATTTTAGATTAGAGAATTTTTGAATTTGATGTCGTCCTGTCATGAGTGAATTGCAAGAATAGGTACACTATTGGATCATGGCGAGATGATGCAAAAGGAGAAGAAGGAGCGAACATGCTAAGAAGACTCACTTACAGTTGGACGAGCAAAGAAGCTTATCAAGTACAAGCAAAGGGAATACATGCGTGCAACCACCTCCCAAGACCAAAGATCGTTGAAGACCTTGTATCATCAAGCTATGCGAAGGAGAAGAGAAAGCACATCCAAGAACACATACATCACTCGACAACAACAACGACTTGACATTGTCACCTCAACAAGCTATTCCATGTCAGCAGTGTCATGTTAAGTCGTGTTATGAGTTGTTAAAGACCACATCACTACTATGAGCCATGTCTATTGTAAATCGAATGTAATGTAAAGTGGAAGTTCAATGGACACACACGAATATGAAGAGTCATGTTAGTTGAAAAGTCATAGGAAGTTGAACAGTCATGAGGGTAGTTGAAGAGTCACAAGGTTCAAGCATCACCCTTGGTTATATATACCCCCTCGTTGTATGAGCAAAGGACTTTTCGCCTTGGCTTCTCCCATGAAGCATAGATAGTTTTCAGTTAGTTCTTTGAGGAGCGAGGAGTGGCTCCAATGTCCCATTACTGGGGCAAGTGATGTATGATGTGCATATGTGTCTTGGAACTTTTGCTTAATACAAAAGCCTGTTCAGGCCAACATGTTTTCATGCCTGTCTTGCGGAGGTTTGTAAGACTATTCTTTCTGCATTTGTAATTCATGTTTGTTTCACATGTACTAAGATAGTTGAACTATTTCGGTTGTTTTAGCACTACCTTGTTGAATGTGCTGTATTGGTTTTCACTGTTGTCTCATCCTTGTGGACTAGTCCGTAGAATACTAGACAGACCTTTCTCACTTAGTGGTTATAATGACCATCACATCCGTTGTGGGCTACTCCGCTAGATGGTGGACAAGTCTTCCCTTGTACTTTGGTTTTAACGGCTGCCGCGTCCGTTGTGGACTATCCCGCTGGATGTTGGACATGCCTTCCCGGTTCACGTGTGCCTTTTCCTGGGTGGTACTATTACCTCTCACTTAGAGGCTCACTTTTCTCCCCCCTTTTGCAGTAAGAGAACCTTGACACAATTACGTTACGCACTCACCAGGCACACTTACCTTGCTGTTTGAAGATATCAGCGTAATGCTCTCATGTGCTGATAGCTAAAGCCAAGGCAGATCTCCAAGTATATGGAAACCGAGCCCTTATACCGGATGGGACTCCTACACCAAACGGTGTGAGGTCTAGTTGGGACTTCATATCGGGGAGATCCCCTTGGTTGATGAATTTCCAGCACCGTCAACACATTTTAACGAAAATTAACGTAATCGCACCTATACCTCCTTACAATGATGATGTTATGAGGAGGGGTTTTAGACTGATAGTAGAGACTCTCCAGGACTTGGACAACATTGCAGACTCTACCTTTGGGAAGAAGCTTGAGATTCTAGAGGCTCACTTTTCTCCCCCCTTTTGCAGTAAGAGAACCTTGACACAGTTACATTACGCACTCACTAGGCACACTTACCTTGCTGTTTGAAGCTATCAACGTAATGCTCTCATGTGCTGATAGCTAGAGCCAAGGCGTATATCTAAGTATATCGAAACCGAGCCCTTATACTAGATGGGACTCCTACACCAAATGGTGTGAGGTCTAGTTGGGACTTCATATCGGGGAGATCCCCTTGGTTGACGAATTTCCAGCACCGTCAACTCATTGTTAACTAAAATTAACGTAATCGCACCTATACCTCCTTACAATGATGATGTTATGATGAGGGTTTTTAGACTAACAGTAGAGAGTCTAGAGACTCTCCAGGACTTGGACAACAATGCAGATTCTACCTTTGGGAAGAAGCTTGAGATTCTAGAAATTATGGCCATGGTCAGAACATATGAAATCATGTTTGATTTAGGGTGCAATGACTTGATCCATCAGATGTTCCAATGCTTCTTTAGCATTGAGAAACATCATCCTGACTCAGTGAAAACACACATGCAGTCCATCTTATCATCATGTATGAGAGGTTGTGATGTCATTTGCTGCGAATTGCAGTCCCGATTGCTGTCTGTTTGGAGGATAGAACAGTTGGTCTCACCTGTTGCTTATGAGTTAGCCGAGAGGTTGGTTGAGTAGAACATAAATCTGCTTAGGAGGCAGTTGACCAGGGAGGAGAAGTTGAGAGTTGATGGGACATGCAGCAGGAACGAGTTAAGGAGAAAGGGGCTTTGCTTCATCGACAAGGAACCTTGGGGACCTAACCATTCATGCATGGGTAACACTAAGGAGACGACAGGGGGAGATCAAGAGGAGATTCCTTTAGACTTTCAGGATAAGGATTCTTCTTCTATAGTTGAGTCTTGGGACACCTCTAAGGAGCATGAGCAATCAGGGGGAGTTGTTGACAACAACTCAGAGATGCAACCATATTTGGTAGAGGAGATTGATGAGCAACAACTTGTTCTATTTAGCATGAGCAACACATAGTGGAGCACAGTGTGCAGAATGGGCCATCTTTGGAGAGTCAATCGGTGGCTCATATTGAACCCGTGATGGAGGAGGATGAGCAGACGTCCTTGGGGCCAACCATTGATGAGGGGCATACATATGTGCAAGCGGATAGCAGGGAGGTAGTATTTGCAGACATCGGTCATTAGGAGGTGTTGGGACTCGACAAGGCAATTTTGCAGGTGACGAGTGGACCAGTGGAGCATGGAGTTTCCAGTCAGATCAGGGAGACTATTTTGGAGATAGTGGTGCACCCATCTTTGGGTCTACCCATTGACAAGGTGCAAGTGCATGTAGTGGTAGTTAGCACAACTGCAGTATTCCCAGGCAAAAACCCCCTCAAGGAGTGCATAGATAGGGTGTGAAACACAAGTTGCCCAATTATAGGGAGAGAGGCAGGGATTCCTAGACATATCTGGTTGATTGGTTGGACAAAGCTGCATAAGTTGAGGCCCCAGTTGGCGGTGGGATGTAGGCCAATAACTTTCCAGCACTTCAGGCCTTCATCTACATAGTGGGACCAACCTAGGCCTATGCCAAGGGTTGGACTGGAGAGAGTTGATGAGTTGGTATGCGGTTAATAGAGCAACACTCATAGCCAGAGCTAGAGCACAATAGGAGCCACAACGTATTCATGCTTGTTCTTGGTGGTGTTGTAGCCCAGATTGTACAGGCACCGTGACAACGCTCATGACGGGGGCTACCACTCTGATTGTCACCCACTCTGTTTTAGGTGTCTCCCAACGACAACCTATGGGGGATAGTCCCTATGGAATGAGATGAAGGAAAACAAGTTGGAAACCAACTTGTTCGGG
This sequence comes from Pinus taeda, assembly GCA_000404065.3. Lineage (NCBI taxonomy): Eukaryota > Viridiplantae > Streptophyta > Pinopsida > Pinales > Pinaceae > Pinus > Pinus taeda. Next base: position 61,179 of record APFE030561656.1, on the reverse strand, counting down.
AGACAAGGATGAGTGGCCTAGCCAATTGGTTATATTTGAGCAAGATTATTGATTAGATTAAATTTTAAAGTATGAGACTAGTGTCTTAATGGGGTCACAAATTCTTGCTTATAGTAAAATGGAACGAAATGACCAGATGGACACTCGCTTCTTAAGATGATTGGCTAACCTGAATGATATGCAAACCTATGACGTATGTGTGATGCAGAGATCTTGGTTATTTTTAATTAAATGCCTAATCTAGATGTAACATTCCTTTAACTATTTTGAAGCTGGGCTCCAAGGTAGGTTGTGGGAAGGAGGCCAATAGGAAGCAGGCTAGGGCCTGATTAATGATACCTTTTGTTATGCTCCAATCACCCCTGTTGTCGCACAGATTGTCACGACAACGCTCAGACCGGGGGTTGTCACCCTGATCCCCGATCTCTCCGTTTAAGCCTATCTCCTGCAGCTAAGGGGGGTAGACCCTATGGTATAATGATGACCAACTGGGGACCAGTTCGGTTTGGGAGACACGAGGGGCAACAAGCACTTAATTGATTTTATTAATTTAATGGACCAGTGCCTTATGAAATGAATGATTAAACGATTATTTATCAGATGCCGCAGAAGTATGAACTCATTAACAATCGTTTAAACTCAAACAAAAATTAACTTTTATCAAATGCGAGATGATCGATAAATGCTCAATGGCTTAACGATATTCCAACAATTAAACTTCAAGAAAAATTAAATGCTTTAAATGATCATAAAATTTAAATGCTGACCAGTTACCACTTTCACATAGCTGACGTTAGATGAACATTTAAGTGCATTTAGCTATAGAAAAATAGACCACGAAAAATGAATTTTCAATTTTTTTTTATTAAGCTTTTTTTTAAATATTTTTTTAAATTTTTATATTTTCTTTATATTTTTCAAAATTAACTAAAGAAAATTAAATAAAACTCAAAATTATTAAAGTTTAACTCCCTAAAATCAAATAAATCTAAAAAATCAAAAGCAAAAAAAAATGAAAATCTAAAATAAAAACTTAAATGTTTTTGTTTGTTTGTTTGTTGTTTGTTTGTTTAGTATAAATATATATATATATTTTTATGATTTTGAAATAAAATAAAACTAGAACTTAAAAAACAAAAAATAAAAAATTTTTAAAAGGCTAGACCAAAATTAAATCTAATCTAAGTCTAACGCTTTTTTTTGAATGTATATTAAAAAACAATGAAAACTAATTAAACTTTATCCTAACTCTAATCAAAACAAACTAAATGAAAATCTAAATTTAAAACAACCTAACTCTAAACCATGCACGCATGAAAAAAGATGAAGTATATTGCTGCAGGTTGTGACGGCGGGATCTGCTTCATGATGATGCTCAGCATGGAAGCTTGGGGATTGGAGGTCAGCAGTTTTGCAGGATTGAGAATAGGCAACAGCGAGGAGAGCTGAGAAAGTGTTGAAGGCTTTGCGTGGAGGGGAAGCTCGATGGCAAATGGAGAATAGAACCTGCGTAGGAGTCTATGGAGCAACCAGCATGCAGGCAGAGAGAGACGGTGGCAGTGTTTGGTGGAGGCTACGTGTAGAGGACAAGCAGCCGAGGGAAGTGGAGCAGCGGATCAAGGAAGCGTGAAGGAGAAAGGGAGTTGGCAAGGAGAGGGTTACAAATTTCTGGCAGCGTGGATTTGCTGAGGGTTTCAGTTTTTTTTGATTTTATTTTTATGTTTTTTGCAGGCTGGACGTGGAGGAGGCTGTTGCGGTGAAAGGAGAAGAGACAACGATGAAGTTGCGTGAAGAAGGAGGAACGAGCAGCAGATGGGGCCACGGGAGCAGAGGACGCAGGGGATGAGTAGAGAATGGGTTTCGTATGCAGGGAATGAGGAGGCAGCGTAGAGAAATGAAAACAACATGTAGCTGCGTGAGGGTGAGGGTTTGGACAGTGAAAACCCTTTAAAAAATTTCGAAATTTCTCCGAAAATTTGAGACTCCAAGCAATAGCAGGAAAAGGGACCAAAAAACCCTCCAAATTCTCCAGATTAAATTGTCTCAGATTTATTTATGAAATCCTTGCAGACTTTTCTCCAGATAAAAATTTAAAACCCTGGATTGCAAAAAAGATGCACCTGCAAAGGCTATTTTCTGGGGCAGATCTGGCTTCACACACAAAAAAATTTCTTCTCAAACCTGCCACCTGCAAATGGAAAACAAAAACCCAGAAAAATATATGCAAGGATTAAAAATAAAACCCTACAAACTAGCTACGAATTTACAGTATTTACAGATCTAAGGCTCTTTAGCAGCCATATTTGTCAATAATCCACAGTTATATTTTCAGAATTTCAAACTTAATGTGAGGTGCTTCAGAAAACCCTTCATGCATTCATAAAAAATTTCAGATGATAAGCCCGGAATTAAAACTAGCTGGGCTCTTTCAGAAAATGTGATCCGGGAGTTGGCTAGTTCAGCCGAGAACTTCCCCTAACGCTCGGTAACTAAGACTTTCTGCACAGCTTAAAATCAACCATTAACATTGAGGGAGAAAACAATAGTGAAACCCAGATCAAATGGAGATACCTGCCATTATATTTCAGAATCTAAACTATCGTTCAAACCCTAGAGATCAAACAAGATACCTGTGCCTAAATCAATCTTCATCAAGCTATTAACAATGGCTGAAAATAAAATTATGCAGAAAAATAAATAATCTTACAACACTTTCAGAAGAGTAACACCAGCAAGATTCTTAACCCCAAAGTCTTTCTTTATTGCACAAAAAAATGACTATAAGAGAGCTTTCTTTAGCACCAGACTCTCAGATCTAATCTGATCTCAAATGACCCCTAGCACCCTATTTAAAGGAAAAATTCCCAGCGGCTAGTTTGAGTGATCCATGTCAAAATGATCTCAACCGTCGATGAGGATCAAGATATCTTTTAATCTCATCCGTCAAATTTTTAAATGCATTTTAATATATTAAA
>APFE030561656.1:0-56761 GCA_000404065.3 Pinus taeda | reverse complement strand
ATTATATCTTTTATTTTTTTATTTTTTCAATTTTTATTTTTTATTTTTAAATGGATCCTCGAACTTAGCCTTTGGAAAAATTACCTAGGACCTAGGACTTATGAGGGGATTAAAACATTTTCTAATCCTCAAGACACTTTACATCATGAACTTTATAGTTTTACATCTTAAGGGAGAAAACCCATTTGACATAGACCCTCATAGACCACCCAGTTCTGCGACCAAACATAATCTAGCAGATCAACGCACTAGGATTCCCCTAAGATTCTAATGACAAAATTCATTCCGGCTTTGGGGTTAGGCTGAAGGAAAATTCTACCGATCATGGATCGGTGAGACAAAAAACCTTCCGGAACTTAGATTATCACTAAAACATTAGGTCCACCTAGGCAATTCACATACATGACTAAGCTCTGCTAAGATTATTTACAATTCACACATGCAGACTGGGTTTACAACATAATATGATAAGGTCGACGATGACTGTCGAATGGCACGGACACGTCAATCAAGCGCCACCCTTTTGCAAAGAAAAGGGGGTGTACTGCTAAGGGTAGTTGACACGTAGTGGTCAACACACCTGATGCCTCCGGCGTTGCAGAGACGGTGGTTATGATGACTGCAAGGTCACTGTGTTAACCACTGAAGAGTTGCTGAGGCCCCTCAAGCTAAGTGAGAAGGGTTGTTCTATCTCTCTATCAACCTAGCTTATGCTAGGAGGTAAATTATTAATGCAATCTAAATCTAATATGCTTATGCAATAGATTATGGGTGAGGTTATCTTGAATTAAGATTCCTTAAGTTATTTAAATACTTAAGTACTTAAGTGAAATTTGTGTCAATGCAAGAGTACTTAACAATGTTGTGATACAATGTTAAACAAGATAATTGCTAAGAGATACAAGTGTAAATTTCAAGTAACCAACTTTATCCACAATAAATTATGCCAATTAACAAGATCAATGCTAGATTCTGAGTGTAGAAATGAGAAAAGCCAATTTCAAATTTATAGCAATTTATATCAGCAGTAAATATTCAGAAAATTCAGACTTAATCAATGTTATAACAACAGTGAGGAAACCACTTCAAAACATGAAATTTGCCTTTGACATAAAAGACAAAAATTCTCAATGACTAGCAAATGTAAATTAACTTATTTAGCCCACTTTATAATGATGTATTCAGTGAAATTTCAGGTCTGATTTGTTAGTTTACAACAGTAAACAACCACAAATAGCAAGCTAAATATGCCAAAAATAGATGGTCAATATGCCCGAAAATTGTAAAAATGCACTAGAACTCAAAAATTTCAATTTTTAGGAAGCATGATTAAGAAAGATTCAAAAATTTCAGAACTGATCAATTTATTACAACACTAAGTTAGTGACAGATCAACAATCTAAAAATACTGAAGACGATGCCAAAATGTCTAAAAATAGTAATTTTTTGCCAAAAACTGAAAACTCAATTTTTTTGTTTCTTATCAAGTATATGCTTCAGAAACATTACAAACTTGAATTTCACAGTTATGCAGTAAATTCCAGCAAGCTAAAATGTTAGATCTAGGTCAAATTAGAGATGCCCAAGTGGCCAAAACTTGTGAAATTTTAGATTTTGCAATTCTAATTGATTTTGACAATTTAAAATTTGATTTTAGGGCTTAGATATTAATGATTTGTTTGCTGTAATAAAATTGAAGCAAAACAAGGGTTTAGAGGTTAAACCCTAGGCCCAAGGCCTTGAAGATCCCACGGTTGAAAATCGTTGAAACTTTGGGATCACGTTGTCGCTTGAAGAATATGAATTTTGAGACCTTAAGCCTGCAAAATCGCCAAGTATTTAGCCTCAAAACTTCAGATTAGGGTTTCAGGTCAATTCTAGTGTAAAAGAAGCCAAGAAAAGAAGAACAAGGCTAAGGGAGACGAATTTACAGGGATAAAAGGGCTAGGATGGTAGATCAAGGCTCAAAGATGAATAGTATGGCCACAAGAGGCCAATGCTATGCTTAATGAGGCTAGCGTTGGTGATGAGGAGGGTATGGAGGCCAATGGCAAGGCCTAAGGGCTAAGGAGAGGGAGCCGCAAGCCCTTAGAGGGCTGCGAACTAAGGAGGAGAGGTGAGGAGGGCCGAGGAGGGAGGCTGAAGGAGGATGGAGGAGGGAGGAATCGAGGGTGGAGGGTCGAGAGTGATCCAAAATGGATTTTGGATACACTCCTAAGTCTAAGTCTTCCTCACAGAGGAAAATGAAAGTCCAAGGAAGTTCTTGGAAATAACCCCACTGCAGAGATCTTTTCCTTTTGAATCTACTGCAACTTGAATGGGCTAAAATGGACTTAGGATGCAAAAGTTATCGCAGAAAGAAGATGCCCTTTGTTCTTTGGAAAAAGAGGCAAAATCCCCTAAAAATGGCAAAAAAACCCTTATATAGGGAAATTGCATCGAAAAAAGGCAAAGGCCGGACTTAAGCGGAGGCGGAAGAAACCCCGATTGGCCGATCCGATCATTCGGGTCGGAGACAGGCCCGCATGCGATATTGGGACCTTGGACTCGACGATTGCGATCATGCCGATACGTCGATCACTGATGATCGGATTGGCGAATCGGCATCGGCGATATACAGAACCCCTGGGCTGTATGCAATGCGATATGCGATAGCAATTGCGATGAGCAATCTCAGCCGTCGAATTGGGAAAGGAATGGACGACCAGGATTAAATCGGCGATCGACGATTGCCGGACTCGATGGATTTCATAAGCGCAATTTATAAAATTTTAAATCCAGTAAAAGGGATTTTCTGTGTATTAACGTTTTTGGGTGTAAAAATTGAAATACAAAGGAACGACTCTCGCAGCGATAAAACAAACCCGAAGGGGAATTATAAGCCCGATTGCATAGAATTTGAGTTCCGTAAAGGTGGATTTCGGGCGGGCATCAAGCGGTAAATGGTATTGGGTTGGCTCCGCTCGATCCCACACATTGGTCGACATGTGGCTGGCAGAGGAGAGAGGAAAACCACCTTTTCGGGCGGGTAACTTCCATACTCCTAAGCTGCCTGAAATGGATATCGACCGTTGGATCGGAGATCCCGTAGATCGATGGTGGAGAGTGCGATAGCAGCCAAAGGCGGACCCGATGCGATATAATTTTGAAGTCCAATAAAAAGGACTCTGTTGGGTTTTTCAGTGTTTCCCGTGTATTTGGGATTTTATCCAATATGCTTTTGCGATGCGATATAACGCCTAATGGCGGACTCGATAGGGATTTTAGGGGCGATTGAAGGGAATTTCACGTCCGAAATACACATTTGATAGTGTATTTTGCAGAAATCTTTGTGTAATGAAATTTTCTCCGTTTTCGGGTTTTTGCCTATGAGAAGGCCCCGAAACATCTGTAACCGCTTCTGATCATCATTCCATGCTACAAGCGGGCGTTTTTGGCAGACGATGAGGCATTTGAAAGCCACAGAGCCGCAGAACCAGATGGCCAGTTGAACAGACAACGCAGAAAAGCCACAGAGCCACAGGGGAATGATTGAACGCAGAGAAACGACTAAGGAAGCTGACAAGTCGGAAAAGCACCTCAAAGGAGGTAGAGGGCTCAATTGAGAGAAAGGGCAGAAAGCAGAAGGTAGAAGCAGAGAGAGAGAGAGCTCCAGAGCCAGGGAGAAGATGGTGTTCTAAGCCCATTGAGTTCTGTGTAAACAAGTGGAGTTGAGCGTGGAGCTTGTAAAAGAACTTAGACCATAATCCCAGAGAGCCTAGTTGAGTTGACTAGAGCTCAAGGAGATGTAGCCCAAGAGTTTTGGGTGAACTCCATATTAAATTGCTGTCTTATTTGTTTGTTATTTGCTGCACTGTTGCACTGTTACATGCATTTACATAGAAGCACAAACAACAGATTTTAAAGCACATAAACAGTTAAAATAAACATAAGCATACACCTTCTTTTCAAGCATATATTTAATTCCGCATTGGTTAATCATAAAGACTTGGGAATATTTAAGCTTTGGAAGTGGGAAAGGTTCTTGTAAGTTAGACAAGAAGCCTAAGTGCCCCATTTTCGGATCAGGTGGTATTAGAGCTTGAGGTTGATTAACCCTACCTTCACAGAGGGTTACATCAGAATGCTTGATTGATAGAGCAAAGATTGCTTGTCTGAAAAGTGTTTAAACAGCCAGAGGTTGACTGTATGCTTGTTTGCAGATTGACTATTGTTTGAGTTTGCAGAGGTGAAGGGAAAGCTATTGATAGCTCAGTCCAGGAAGGACAAGAAGGAAGAAGTGCTTAAGGCATTCTTCTATCCCAAAGGACCTCGAGGCAATCCTTGAAGCACAAGAGGTTTGTTGCAAAAGGTTGTTGAATAAGCTCTTTATTAATCTTGTTTGAAGTTCTTTTGTTCATTGACATAATGACAACTTCTTCAAGTGAGTCCTCAAATTCTTCTTTCTTCATCACAAGACTCTTTGATGAAGACATGAAACAAGACTTGTCCACCATGATGGATATGGTGAGAGAAATGCACGACGATGGAAGGAAGAGCAACATACTTAGAGAGCAGTTGAATTCCATGGAGGAAGAGAAGCAGTTGCTTTTTGACAAATTGCAAGAAATGGAGAGGCAACTTCATATGAACTTGAAAAGGATGCATGAGTTGGAGACACAACTCTTTGTTGCCCAAGAAGCCTTAATCAAGTATCAACTTGAAGAAGAGGTAAATAGTTCCTGTTTGTCTTCAAATTCTTCTAAGAATGCTTATATTGGTTCTTTTGAAAAATATACCAAAGGCATAGGTTCCAAGCTAATGTGCAAGATGGGTTATGAAGGAAAGGGCTTGGGAAAGCATGCACAAGGTATTGTTGAACCAATAATGATTGAGGAAAGGCCTAAGTATTTGGGTCTTGGCTATGGATAGTCTTATGGAAAGAGTTCCAAGGCTGCCATGAAGGCCATTGAAACAAGTCCCAAAAGGAGTTACATTACAGAGTGCGAAGATTGTATTCACGAGGAATGCAATAGCTTGAAACATCATTTACAGGATGCAGGTCTTCAGAAGCACACACTTGAACCAGAGAGTTGTGGAGACTCTTATAGCCTTGAAGAGATTGATGGTATTCCAAAGGGAGCCACTTCGTCATTTGCTTCACCTCCTCATGAGGGCAATAAAGGTGAAAGAGAAAGGTATAAATCTGGTTCTAAACATTTTCCTTTTGATTGTGCAAAGCATGATAAATTTCCACATAGATATGGGAAAAGAATTGCATGTTCCTTTTGTGGTTTGGATAACCATGATGTTTCTAGATGTTGGAAGAGAATGGCCACATACAGGAAACTTTTGAAGGAAAAGAAGCAAGAAGCCAAAGATCCATTGGACAAGACAAATCGTACTGTCAAGAGGATGCACATGCAGTGCACTTACTGCCATAAGCAAGGGCATCTTGCTGAAAAGTGTTGGACTCTGAATCCAACAATGCTTCCACAAAAGTTGAAGAAAGTGGAAAGAGAAGATGGCAAAAATGGAAAGGAAGATTCCATGAATGATGTGTCTCAGGATGATTCACATGTTGATGTTGATGTGCAGACAAAGATACTACCTTTGGAAGCGATTGGTAAGAAACGCTTAGAGTTCTTATTCGATTAAGATTGCATGTCTATTGATGCATCTGTTTGCATTTCTTGCTGCAACATTATATTTCATTTCAGCTTCAAAAGTACAGTGTGCTTAAGTGAAAGTTGAAGGATGAAAGGCATGCATGAACACAGGGATGTTAATGATTTCCTTGTATTTGAACATGTATGTGTAATTAACTTGAAGAGGTTGATTGCTTTGTTGTAACTTGCATGTAATATTGACTTGGGAAAAGTTGATATGGCTTCCAAGATAGAGATAATGATGAAGTGTTTCATCTTTTGAAAAAGAGTCCTAATGGTCTTTTTCTACATGTTTGACTTGAAGGGTCATTTGTTTTAAAGGCATGTTTTGTGGGCTTAGTATCTAGTCCATCATTTGTATGCAGATGTAAGACTTGGAGGTGTTCACAAGATGTGAAATCTGTTTCTTTTGTTGAAGCAGGAGTTTAGACCATCCAGTTGTTGTTTGTATTTCTGTTGTTGTTAACAGTTGTTGTTGACAACTTTTCAAACAGGTACAAATGAAAGTTTTGTGGAGCAGATGTACTTCACATTTGTTTGAGCCACCTTGGATCAGTGATCAAGGCAAAAAAGTTCAAACTACCTTCTATGACCATTTTAGTAGAAGTTTTGCATGAAGGCAAAAAGGAAGACAGTTCTTCCTAGGAGAACCAACACATCCAGAAAGGAAAGTGGTCAGAGACTTTGGTTCAGAGGCACTATGCAAGGCAAGTGTATGGAGGCTGAAAGAAGAGGGTGCTATTGCTCTCATTTACTGTTCAGATTAGTATGTTAGTCTTTTGGAGACCAAAAGTTCTTTTAGTGGGAAGGCATGATCCAAAATGGATTTTGGATAGATTCCTAAGTCTAAGTCTTCCTCACAGAGGAAAATGAAAGTCCAAGGAAGTTCCTGGAAATAGCCCCATTGCAGAGATCTTTTCCTTCTGAATCTACTACAACTTGAATGGGCTAAAATGGACTTAGGATGCAGAAGTTATTGCAGAAAGAAGATGCCCTTTGTTCTTTGGAAAAAGAGGCAAAATCCCCTAAAAATTGTCAAAAAGCCCTTATAAAGGGAAATCGCATCGGAAAAAGGCAAAGGCCGGACTTAAGCGGAGGTGAAAGAAACCCCGATCGGCCGATCCGATCAATCGGGTCGGAGACAGGCCCGCATGCAATATCGAGACCCTGACTCGGCGATTGTGATCATGTGATACGTCGATGATCGGATCAGCTAATCAACATCGGCGATATATAGAACCCCTGGGCCGTATGCAATGTGATATGCGATAGCGATCGCGACGAGCAATCTCAGCCGTCGGATCGAGAAAGGAATGGACGACCAGGATTAAATCAACGATCGACGATTGCCGGACCCGATGGGTTTCATAAGCGCAATTTATAAAATTTGAAATCCGGTAAAAGGGATTTTTTGTGTATTAACGTTTTTCGGTGTAAAAACCGAAATACAAAGGAACGACACCCGAAGCGATAAAACGGACCCGAAGGGGAATTATAAGCCCGATTGCATAGAATTTGAGTTCCGTAAAGGCGGATTTCGAGTGGGCCTCAAGCGGTAAATGGTATTGCGCTGGGTCCGCCCGATCCCACACATTGGTCGACACATGGCTGGTGGAGGAGAGAGGAAAACTGCCTTTTCGGGTGGGTCTCAAGCGGTAAATGGTATTGGGCTGGCTCCGCCTGATCCCACACATTGGTCGACACATGGCTGGCGGAGGAGAGAGGAAAACCGCCTTTTCGGGCTGGTAACCTCCATACTCCTAAGTCGCCCGAAATGGATATTGATCGTTGGATCGGAGATCCCGTAGATCGACGGTGGAGAGTGCAATAGCAGCCAAAGGCGGACCCGATGCGATATTAGGGTGGATGCGATATAACTTTGAAGTCCGATAAAAAGGACTTCGTCGGGTTTTTCAGTGTTTCCCATGTATTTGGGATTTTGCCCAATATGCTTTTGCGATGCGATATAACGCCTAATGGCGGACCGATAGGGATATTAGGGGTGACTGAAGGGAATTTCACGTACGAAATACATGTTCGATAGTGTATTTTGTAGATATCTCTGTGTAATGAAATTTTCTCCGTTTTCAGGTTTTTGCCTATGAGAAGGCCTTGAAACCTCTATAACTGCTCCTGATCATCATTCCACGCTACAAGTGGGCGTTTTTGGCAGACGATGAGGCGTTTGAAAGCCACAGAACTGCAGAGCTAGATGGCCAGTCGAACAGACAACGTAGAGAAGCCACAGAGCCGCAGGGGAATGATTGAACGCAGAGAAACGGTTGAGGAAGCCGAAAAGCCGGAAAAGCACCTCAAAGGAGGTAGAGAGCTCAATTGAGAGAAAGGGCAGAAAGCAGAAGGCAGAAGCAGAGAGAGCCAAAAAAGCTACTGCGCAGAGCAGCTGAGGGAGTCTTTGGGGTCACTTGGAGATCAAGTGAAAAGCCAGAGAGCTGAAGGTTGCAGAAAGCCAAAGCCAGAGCGAGAGCCAGAGCCAAGAGCTAGAGCCAGAGCTAGAGCGAGAGCTAGAGCCAGGAAGTCGAGTGTTTCAGAGCCAGGGAAAAGATGGTGTTCTAAGCCCACTTAGTTCTATGTAAACCAGTGGAGTTGAGCGTGGAGCTTGTAAAAGAACTTAGACCATAATCCCAGAGAGCCTAGTTGAGTTGACTAGAGCTCAAGGAGATGTAGCCCAAGAGTTTTGGGTGAACTCCATATTAAATTGCTGTCTTATGTGTTTGTTATTTGCTGCACTGTTGCACTGTTACATGTATTTCCATAGAAGCATAAACAACAGATTTTAAAGTACATAAACAGTTAAAATAAACATAAGCATACACCTTCTTTTGAAGCACATATTTAATTTCGTATTGGTTAATCATAAAGACTTGGGAATATTTAAGCTTTGGAAGTGGGAGAGGTTCTTGTAAGTTAGACAAGAAGCCTAAGTGCCCCATTTTCGGATCAGAGAGGGAGGGAGGCCGAGGAGGACAAATGGTCGAGAAGACCTAGGGGAGCTGCATGGAGGGAGGCCGAGAAGGAAGGGAGAGTGTAGGTCGAAGCCTCAAAATCCCACAATAAGGCCAAAACTTGGCCCTAAACCAAGATGCCGAGGGGAGGAAGGTTGAGGCTGAGGCCTAGGAAGGCAAAACCGGGGCTAGAAGCCCTGAAAAGCTTGAAACCCTTGCTCAATTTTTTTTATCCTTCAGCTCCTTGATTCTCCGAAATTTTCTTTGTGGGAAATCTTGCAAAATTTTTCCAAGAGACTAGGTCTTAGCCTTAAGGGCCTAGATCTAGCTCTTCTCCCACTTGATTTCTTGATCTAACCTGCAAAAATGAAAAATAAAAACACCCAAACCTCGAATATATACAGAATGAATCTAAAAACCCCAACCCAGGTTAGAAAATAATTTACAATTTAAATTACAAAATTTATTTATAAAATATACATGGGTTTTTAAATAGATTTTGAGAAAATATTTTCTATGATATTTTTTCCTTGAAAGAATAGCTAAAATGCTTCAGAAAATTTGATGCTCACTATAGCCTTAGCGAAGATTCAATCCACCATATAAAAACCAAGGATCCAAGCAAAGTAACCCTTGCCTACAGTCTGTGAACTTGGAGACCAAGGATTAAGTACCTGCAAACACTATGTATTATCTCAAAATATTAAATAATAATATAAAGCGCTGCATACGAAGCGCGTAGTCAATACATACCACATATCAGCGACAAGAACACCTCGAGTTGCACCCCAATGTCTTTAATTGTAGTAGAAAAAATAGTTCCCAGCTGGACAATAGTTTACAAAATGCTTTAGCAATAATTCTAACCAGAGATTAAGATGACTAGAGACTCAACTGATTCTCTAATTTATAGATAAATCTTCCAAATGGAAAAATAACGACTAATTTCTTAATTCTTTGATCCTTGTCAAAATAACCTTGGCCGTTGTTAAACATTTACAGATCTTTTAATCTTCGCCTTTGATTTTTTATTTTTGACGAATTTTTGAATTTATTATTTAATTCCATTTTAATTAGCTCAAAATTAATTATTTAGAGTTAATTTTCTCAAAGATTTTAGTTTGACTTAACCACCAAGGGCCAAGGGTCCAAATTTTCTTGAAATATACAATATTCCTTTGGCGGTGGACCTTTAAAAATTGATTCTTTCAAGACCCACAAATTTTTCCATATGGAGAATTTATTTTCCTATGACAATTTAATTTGACTCTAACTAATTAATTTCCTAGCTTAGGATTTATTTTAATTTTGACAGAAAAATTAATTAATTTACATGATGGGATTTAATTATTTTTCCAACACAAGTAACCTGACATGGGGATTTGGGATTCATAGGATATGGGAATTCGAGTGTTGGATTCAGACACGTTGACCCCCCAAAACAGGACACATAGGATTCGTTTTATATATATATATTAAAAATTAGATATTTCTTACACAAATTCTCATTAATGATACAAATTCATTGATTTCAAACATATATCTTCATCTAGATGTTAGTTTTACTGTTTACAAAGTAAGTTAGTAACATTATAGCATGCATAGTACATACAAAATTCAAATACATGTCACATAAATCATGATTCATAAATGAAAGACAAGATAGTATGATAAAGACATTGACAACTATAGTTTTCTCATTAGGTCATCAAATCAAAATGTGTTACATAGGTAGCAATGCCAATGGCAAATTGAAATAGAAAATATAAAACAACTGCAGGTATATAAGCCTCAAGGCAGTAGGTAGCCCATGACTTACGAGTCATCAATCCTCATAGTCATCATCATGGTCACCACTACTCTCCTCTGCATCCTCCTCCTCCCCTGTATCCATAGTCGCTTCTACATCTGCTGGTGTGGAGGATGACCCCTCTAAAATATCATCGTTATCAAATCTAACAGGCTCTAGCACTGGATCATTGAGATCAATGTTGGCCAATGCCAACTCAACATTGCTATCCAGACCCATATCATTAGGAAAGACATCCCACATCTTTGTCTTTCCCCTCAACCACTCTTCCCTCTGCCTGTAAATAAGATGAAGGTTGGTGTGCACATACACCATTGTCTCTGCCATGCACTGCTCAAGCCTGTTCTTCTTCACACTATACAAATTCCCATATGTGCTCCAATTCCTCTCGCAACAAGAGGATGAAGTCACCTGAGAGGGGAGCCTCATGACTAACTGTTGAAGAGGAGGGCTTGTTGCCCCATGATTTGCCCACCAAGAATAGGGCTTCTTAGCCCCTCTGTCTCTAATCACATCATATCCTACAAATCGACCAGTGCAAGTGGAAAAATCTGCAAAGGCATCCTCCACCTCATCAAGGTATGCTCTATCCTGGAAAACCCACCTGAATGCATCTTTCCTCCCCTGTGAGATTTCACCATCCATGTGAGGAGGGAATCTGCGGGAAGGTCCACCATTTAGCCACTCATGGCTGTAGTATTTTGGGTTCAATGAGTGAGCCAAACAATGTAAAGGTGTGCAATTCTTATCCCATCTGCTAATAACAATATCCTGTATTGTACCACAAATGGCCTCTGGTGATGTCTCATACTCGGGGCACTCACTTTGTAGAATAATGCTCCTCGCAGTCTCAATCATGGAATCCCATCGCTCATAAACCTCTCCTAGGATGGGTTTGTCTGTATCTGCAAATCGAAGCAAAGAAATGATAAGGTCCATGATCTGAATAATTAGATCTACCCTCTCCCACCAAGCATCATCTGGCACTGTGTCCTTCACTCTTTCATAGGCTACTTGATCTATCTTTCTCCAAAAAGACCAAAACTCAGAAATAACCATGGCCCCAAGAGTGGTCTTGACCTCCCTCAACCTCTTCAACATGATGAATGAAGACGCAAACCATTATCAACAATCTTCAACAATGATAGATTGATGTACTCCTTGTAGATAGTGAGGGCATTTGTATGATTTTGCACAAACTTACGGATGTGTCGTGCATCCTCAATAATGTTACCAATCCAAAGCACATTCGAAGCAATGGATTTCAGTGCTAAGTTCAATGAATGTACAATGCAAGGTGTCCAAAACACTTGTGGATATTTAGCTTCCACAATCATGCCAGCAGCCTTGCAAACGGATGCATTATCTGTAATGATTTGCACACAAGAATCAACACCTACATCTTCAATATTTTTAATAAATAACTCACCCATAAATTGTGCATCCTTGTATTCTCCAAGTGTATCCACTGCTTTCAAGAAAACTGGACCATTCAAGGAAGACACCATGAAGTTGACGAGTGGGTGTCGCACTGGATCTGTCCATCCATCAGAAACAATGCTAACCCTAGATGTCGGCCATGATGCTTTAATAGGCTCAAGCATTTTTTGCACCTCTTTTTTTGCCTTCGTCAACAATGTGGTTCGAAGCTTCTCTGAACCAGGAGGCACATACCATGATGGAGATCCGTGAGTTAGAGCTCGACACATTTCAATAAATAGAGATGAGTGTGCAACATTAAATGATATGAAGTTTTGATAGAAAAAGAAGGCAATGGTGAGATCAAGCTCTTCTTGTTTCTCTGTTTGAAAAATCTTGTCCATTGGTCCAAGTGAAATTGCTTTCTTTTTGCTGCTTGTCCCCCAATAGAACTCTCAAATGGAAATTTGGTGGTGCTTTTCTTCAAAATGGAAGGGGGTCTTCATTCTTGGTTTTTCTTGATTTTGCAGCGACATTTGCCATACCAACAATGAACTCTTTTTCCCTTTCTTTCCTCTTTTGTAAAGGAACAACTTTACAAGCTCCAACTCCACAACTTGGTAAAGCCAACAAATGGCCTTTCACACAGTAATATGTGCTTGTGAAAGAATTGTGGCAAAAGTTGCATCTCCAATGCACATTGCCTCCTCCCTTCTCCTTGGTGCTTGTCCCATCCTCGCTTGTGACATATTTCCACAAGGGATATTTCTCAATGTTGTCTTTAGGAGGAAGTCTTCCCTCAACATTACTTGTAGCACTCTCATGATATTGGGGGAGGAGGGGCATCTCCAATGGGGACATTCTTCCCCTTCCTTTACCCCCTACCTGCTGCCCTTGATTGAGCCATGAATACTGTAAAAAAAAATAAACAAAACATGCTCAAATTTGTAAAATAAATGCATATACAAACTGCTATTATAGAAATGCAAAATAATAGAGATGAAATGCACTTACCTAATGCTTGAATCTCCTTGACGAACGCTCCAAACCCTTAGCTCCTTGCCCACAACTCACTGTTTGCAAAAATTAATGAGAGAAATGGTAAATAATGAAAAGAACAACGTTGTTTTAAAGTTGCGAGTTTCACTTTTTTTGGGATTCAAATCCCAAAATCAGAACACGATGTGTTCTAATGGGACACGACCAAGATTCGATTGTGTCCCATTTTTGGGATTCGAATCCCATCGAATCGTGTCCGATTCGTAGGATTCGACACATCCCCTATTTTGGACGAATTTGGTTTCAGAGTCTAATACATATGATTTTTTCATTTACAAGACTCAAAGAGGGAATACACATTTGGCTTAGACCCTTAAGACACATAATCCATCTGCAATACAATATGATCCATTAAACCAAGTGATTTGTAATAAAATAATTTAGCCAATTAGCTTAAATTATTTCCAAACCACTTTTACATCAGACTAGACTAAAAACACTAGGACTCACCTTATAATTGGACAATAAATTTCACCCTAGCTTTTGGGGTTTAAGGTGGAGGGAAAAAACTCTTCTGATTAGCTGTGTTGAAAAACATAGGTAATTAGTGAGGTTAAAAAACTTTCTAGGATGGAATTCGTCATCAAATTATAGACTTACCCAGGTTGTTACATAGACTCAAGGTTTTATTAAGATCATTTACAATATATAACTTGCGGAATGGGATGACCGTGACACACAGACTGCTGATATGTGTTTCAATCCTTGTTGAAAAAAGTTAGCACTTCTGCTTCCGTGGAACTTTGACAATTTGAGTGCAACAGGTGGCATTGGGATCCAGGAGGATTTGTTGATGATAGGTTCAGTTAGAGATTAGTCTGCGATCCGGGCATTGAGGGGTTCGTTCATGGTGGGTTGACACAGAGGCAAAGCATCACCCAATGGTTCGTATGGGATTTGGGCATTGGGTCTCAGTTGCATTGGGCCACCAGATTGTTCTACAGGTTTGGATTGCTTGAGGGCAAGTAATCTTGGGGCGGGAGGATTTGTGATGTTCCTTTTTTTTGTGTTCCTCATGGCATGGATAGGATGGAATTTTAGGGTTGGAGGTAGACAGGTCACAGATGCAAGTTTACTTCATCAACGGGCCTAGGGGATTTTGGAGATGTTTCATGGGGTTTTGAGGAGTTTCTATGGGATCCAATGGCATTTGCTTTGTTTGTTCCATCATCTGCACAACTTGCCTTTCGTTCTGTTGCATTTCGACAACTTTCGAAAAACAATGTTATTATTGGGCCTAACTCAACTAATTATGCTTGAGGTGGCATTCCAAAGAGGAATTCTTGACGAAACATTTTAGTGTAATAAACTGTTGCATCCCTATTTTTTTATTTTTTATTTTTATTTATTTATTTTTTTAATTTCAGAGTACAACTGGGGTGGATTTCCAGGGCAGGGGATGGCTAGTTTCGTGGCGCTGGTTATGTCATCAGGGGTCCCGATGGAGTTTTGAGGAGTTTCTACGAGGTCCAACGACATTCGCATTTCAACAACTTTCAAAAAACTGAGTTATTAGTGAGCTTGACTCATTTAATTACGCTTAAGGTGGCATTCCGGGAGGAATACATGACATAACACCTTAGTGTAATAGCTCGTTGGAATCAGAACGAGAAGATCTACATGATGAGAGGGTTAGATGAGAGTTTCAGTGACCTGGGGAGACATGATGGCCAATTTACCATTTTCCCACATTAAAAAGAATATTTTAATTGAAATAAAGAGGGAAAAGTGCTCCATGATTAAAATAATAATAAAATAGAAGGTTCTAGAGGAGTCCATCAAATCTATAAAAGAGGAGGAGGAGACCATAGGAGGACATCTTGGTTTTGACATTGTTTATTGAATGTGAGGTTGAGAACCCAGTTCTCTACTCCAACAGTAGCCCTAGGACAAAAACCCTTAGATGATTTAGTGAGAGTGGGCGAGCACCCATCTCTTCCCTGGGTGAATCCATTGAGGGTTCACAGGTTGCCGTGTATTGTTTTTCAGTTGTTTGGAGGCCGATTTATGGCATTGTTGTAGATTTGTTTGAGGCCAAATTATCTCAACTGTATGGGTTGTATGTGCATGTAAAACCCTGATTTATCTAATATAATAAAGCTGAGTATTTTTCTGTTCATGGTGTTATGGGATTGCAATACTTTCTTTGCTTAATTTTACGTGGCAATCTTCTGTTAAATGCATGATTAGTTTTATTTGAAGTGCTTGTTCCAAATTTTTTGCATTTGGGACATTCAATGGTATCAGAGCTTCGAACTTGGCTAAGCCCGCGGGTTTTCAGTTCTTGGTTGCAACTATTTAAGGGTTTGAGATTATCTAAGGTGCCAAATCTAATATTATTTTGCCAAAGATTGAGTGGCTTCCCAGTCCCTATTCATTCTCTTGGATCGAATTATCTTTGAGTTATTGAATTCTATTTATGGCCAAAATCTAGCATATTATTTTTCTTAAAGCGGGGCCCGATTATTTTAAAGCCAAATGCTTTGGCATCGCCTGGAAATTTTCCAAGGGACGCATTGTTCATAAGCCGAGATGTATTTCATGGTTAGTCTAGGCATGCGTATCTTGTAGGGCCGAATCATTGTTTCAAAGCCGAAGCCGAATTGTTGAACTCGTAAAGGAGCCGACAACCAATTTCTTGTGTAGCAGGAAAAAAGGGTCTGTTCGTATTGCTAAATGGGTGCACACAATATCATATGCCTATACGCAGAAACTGGAAAATCCGGGTTGTATGCAATTCGTGGGTCAAATTCTCACATTAACAACTGGTTACATGGGCGACTCTAAGTCTGCGGGTTGATTATTGAACATCGACACGATGTTAGGGGTGATTCGATTTAAGAAGTAGAGGACCGCGAATTATTTTGTGGATGGTGCGTCTGTTGTGGACTAACAGGCCAACTTCATTTCCAGGAGCTACAGTGGGAAATGAATTTGGAGAAAGAAGCAGAGGTTGAGGGCAGATTTCTTCATTGCCATGATGACTGCAGGAATTATGGCATGATTAAGGGGCACGCGTTCAAACTAGTGGAGGAATTGTGTATCTACTGCTGGTGGAGCCAAGCGGTTGTCGTGGAGAAAGGACGCCATGATTTACTTGTGACAGTCGACAACATTCGTCACTCCATGTATTCGTAAAAGCAAGGATCGTGTTGGTTGGGCCAAATTATTGACGTTGTCGATATTATGCAAGGATCCAAGTGCATGGGGTGGATCCTAGGCCGACAATGACATCGTGGAGCAGGGAAAATTTGGGTGCGTCGAATGCTGTGGAACGAATGTGTGATGGGCCAAGCATATGAGTCGGCTACAACATTACCACCAATTGCTCAGAAATTTCAGGTCGAATTCCACCTTTCAGGGAGCCATAACATTCCCACCATAGTCAGTCGAGAGATGAAGAGACAAGAACATAGGCCAATTCAACACCACGATAAAGAGGTTAATCATTTCTGTTGTTGTGCGTATACATTAAACAAGTAGACTCACAAATCCTTTGCACCGAGTAGCTGCTTGTAACTTCAAGACGACCTTATCAGAAGCTGATAAATCATAATACTGGAACAAGTTTGAAAGGTTTCAACAGCGATCAACATTATAGAAAAGGGAGTTGAATCAATTTGTGTTCGACCTTGTCGATGTTTGATCAAATCGAGCGGGATTGGTCCTTCGGCTGGCATGATTAAGGATCCTTACTATTGGACGGGACAAGTATATTGGATGTGACTTCTCCTTATGTGGTAGGCTGTAAGACATTAATTTTGATAGGTCGTGAGCATCGTAAGAGGGGCTCAAGAGCTTACTTCTCAGATTAAGGACTCGTACTTCTACTGTTTATATAATTAGCCTAGCGAGCATTGACCTGGTAACTTGTGCGTGAGCTAATTCTGGAAGGCGTGTATGCATAAATGTTTCATGCACACAAAAATGCTTTGTTGAAATTCAAGTCGGTCATTGAAGTATTATTTTAGAAGACGTGATATCCTTGTTGGCTGAGGTCGATGCTTATACCACCTGCATTGAAGGGTGACTTGCTTTGTTGATGCATTTGCTCACAGTCTAGAGGCACATTGGGTTGTTGAAAGAAACCAGGTTCCTCTGCTTACCTTGAATGACGTACTTTACTTATTATGGACTGATATTTATATATGCTTGCTATTTCTGGGTTTAGTAAATTAAACAATGATTTGCATGAGGTCTGACACCCATTTCCTTACAACTATATATCACATTTTAAGGATAAAATTGTTCTGAAACAAGTGAATGTCAAATCAATTGTTGTTTTTGAATTTGAGTGTATGTTTGCTAGGGTATTGGCCCAGAATATTGTTGCAGGTTGCTAAAGCAGCCCTATATTGTCATTAGTATGTTGTGCTTGTTGTTGTTTGCTGAGGGTTGAGTAGCTTGTTGAGATATGACAAATATATTGTTGAGTTGAATGTGAGATGTTTTTGAGACAGCTGGTCACTATTGTGTAGTTCTGTTATGCCATGTGAGAGGCCTATGTGTTAAGATAAATTCAGTATGATGCACTTGCCACTGTTGAGTTAGACATGGATCAAACCTTTATAAACTCCCTTCATAAACCAAGAACAGAAATCAACAGACCCTTATTAAAGGGGCTCTAAGTCATTCTTCAGAAAGAACAACCAAGAGATGTATAGGAGGGGCAGGAAATAGGACACAAGATTTATGCTATTGGGACAAATTTGAAACACGAGGGTCACATGGAAAGTTCTCTTCAAACTTGATGAACTAGATGCCCTCCTTTCCAAAGTGAGCCAGTTAGAAGGGAAGAGACTAATTCGGGCTCTAAAACCAGCTATGCTTGCTTTCATACAACATAAGTTCGTGGAGGAACCTTGTGAATGGGTTAGACTTCTAGTTTCATCTTGTTTCAGTAACATCATGAGACTAACCACTCCTATAGCTCCTTACAATGATGATGTCATGAGGAAAGTCTTCAAGCTGATGGTAGATACTTTCCAGGACTTAGACAACAGTGCAGGTTCTACCTTTGGAAAGAAGCTTGATATTCTAGAAGACATGGCCATGACTAAGACTTATGAGATCATGTTTGATTTGAAGTGTGACGGTTTGATCCTACAGATGTTTCAATTCTTCTTCAGCATTGGGAAACATCATCCTGATAGAATCATAACACACATGCAATCCATATTGTCATCATGTATGAGAGGCCGTGATGCCATTTGTCGGGAGTTGCAGTCTCGATTGTTGTCTATTTGGAGGAGAAAGCAGTTGGTCTCACCTGCTGCTTATGTGCTAGTCGAGATGTTGGTTGAGCAGAACATTGGGCTGTTTAAGAGGCAGTTGACCAGGGAGGAGCAACTCAAGATTGGGGGATCGTGCAACAAGAATGAGATGAGGAAGGGACTTTGCTTTGTCTGCAAGGGACCTGACCACTCATGCTTGAGTGACACTGAGGAGTTGACAATGGTAGAGCAGGGAGATATTCTTTATGTCTGTCAGGATGAGGACTCTTCCTTGGGCAAGTCCAGGGGTTCATACGATGGTACCTCCGAGGAGCACGAGCAGTCATATGGAGTTGATGACAGTAGCCCAGATATGCATCCATGTGTGACAAAGGAGTATGATGAGCGATTGATTGCTCCCATAGGGAAGGAGATCTGGGAGCAGATGGGTGATGGATGATTCAGTATAGAGAGCACATAGAGGAGCATGAGACAGTTGATACACACAATGTGCAAGATGGGTCATTTTTGGTTAGTCAGCTAGTGGCTCACGTTGAGCCCATGTTGGAGGATGAGCACGCACTTGTGGGGCTAGTCATCAAAGTGGAGCAGATAGATGTGTAGGCAACCTCCAGGGAGGTAGTATTTGCAAACATTTGTCCTCAGGAGGTGTTGGAGGTTGACGGGGTAGTTTTGAAGGAGGCTAGTAGGTGGCAGGAGTTGTTGGAGATGGTTGGTGCATCCATCTTTAGGTCTACCCATTGATGAGGTGCAAACATATATAGTTGCAGCTAGCAAAGCTGCAACATATTCAGGCATCAACCCTCTCCAAGAGTTCATAGACAGGGCTTGCAACAGAGTTTGCCCGCTTTTTCCCATTAGAGGGAGAGAGGCAGGATTTCTTGGACATGTTTTGATTGTCCAGGTGGAGCATCAGGAGTTAAGCATGGATCAGTATCAACATAGTAGCTTGCACAGGAATCCATGCATTGGATTGACGAGAGATCATGAGCTGGTACCCTACTGATGGAGTATTATTTTTAGTCAGAAGCATTGTATTACAGGAACCCTTAAAGGTAAGGGATGTTACATGCTTGAGTTGGCAGCAGGATGTAGGCTGGCCACTCATCAGTGTCAGTGTAACATCAGCATGATGAGATTCACCTTGGTTTATGCCAAGATTTGGATTGGAGAGAAGTGATGAGCTGGTACGTAGTTGGTGGGGCAACATTCACAATCGAAGCTATAGCACAACAAGAGTTAGGGAGCATTGATGCTCCTTCTTGGTATCATTGGGAACCAGGTGGATCTACTAGTAGCAGGTTGAGTTAGAGACGGACATGGCATCTAGGTGTTGGAGGATCCAATTATGTTTAGATAGCTTGGAGGCGTGACGTGGACCAGTGGTTCGTATGGGATCTAGGCATTGGGTTTCAGTTGCGTTGGGCGACTAGATTGGTCCACAGGTTTGGATTGCTTGAAGGCAAGAAATCTTGGGGTAGGAGGACTGCCATCTCCCCATTTTTATTCTTCTTCATAGTACAACCATGGTGGATTTCCAGGGCAGGGGATGGCCAGGTCCGTGGAGCAGGTTATGTCATCAGGGGTCCTGATGGAGTTTTGAGGAGTTTCTACGAGGTCCAATGACATTCGCTTGGTATATTCCATCATCCGCATAGTTTGCCTTCTGTTCCGGCGCATTCCGACAACTTTTAGAAAACCGAGTTATTAGTGGGTTTGACTCAATTAATTACACTTAAGGTGGCATTCCGAGAGGAATACATGACATAACACCTTAGTGTAATAGCTTGTTGGAACTGGAACAAGAAGATCTACATGATGGGATGGTTAGATGAGAGTTTCATTGACATGGGGAGACAAGATGGCCAATTTACCATTTTCCCACATTAAAAGGAATATTTTAATTGAAATAAAGAGGGAAAAGTGCTCCATGATTAAAATAATAATAAAATAGAAGGTTCTAGAGGAGTCCATCAAATCTATAAAAGAGGAGGAGACCATTGGAGGACATCGGTTTTGACATTGTTTCTTGTATGTGAGGTTGAGAATCTAGTTCTCTACTCCAGCAATAGCCCTAGGACGTAAACCCTTGGGTGATTCAGTGAGAGTGGGTGAGCACCCATCTCTTCCCTGGGTGAATCCATTGAGGGTTCACAAGTTGCCGTGTATTGTTTTTCAATTGTTTGGAGGCCGATTTGTGGCATTGTTGTAGATTTGTTTGAGGCTAGATTATCTCAACTGTATGGGTTGTATGTGCATGTAAAACCCTGGTTTATCTAATATAATAAAGCTGAGTATTTTTCTGTTCATGGTGTTATGGGATTGCAATGCTTTCTTTGCTTAATTTTACGTGGCAATCTTTTGTTAAATGCATGATTAGTTTCATTTGAAGTGCCTGTTCCAAATTTTCTGCATTTGGGACATTACACATTGGAACCAGAACGAGAAGATCTACAAGATGAGATGGTCAGAAGTGATTTTCAGTGACCCGAGGGGGCATGGTGGCCAATTTTCCCTTTTCCCACATTAAAAGGAATATTTTAATTGAAATAAAAAGAGGGAAAAGTGCTCCATGATTAAAATAATAATAAAATAGGAGGTTTTAGAGGGGTCCATCAGATTTATAAAAAAAAGGAGGGCAATAGAGGACATCTTGGATTTGATATTTCTTCTTGTATGAGAGGTTTGAGAACCTGATTCTCTACTCCATTGGTAGCCCCAGGGCGACAATTCTCAGGTGATTTAGTGGGATTGGGCGAGTACCCATCTCCTCTTGGTGAATTCTTCCTGAATTCTCGGGAGAGCTTAGCAATGGCATTTCAGTTCAGTTTTGGAGGGTGAGCACAACATTGGGCAGATTCTTGAGGTCAGTTTTCCATCTTAGCTATTTTGTTGTATGAACATGTAAAACCCAGTTTTCTATTATAATAAAAGCTGAGATTATTTCTGCTTATTGTATTATTGAATTGCATGCATTCTATTAGTTATATTTTACATGACAATCTTCTGTTAAGTGAATGGTAATTTTATGGAGAAACTCTGGTTGGGTTAAATTTCTGCAAAATTAGTCAAATATCCCATTTGGGATATTACAAAGAAAAGCCCTAAAAGCTTTGCTTGAAGCATTCAACTAGGTCAACGGTCACGAGCCAACCTTGAGGTAGCTCAAAAAAATAATAATAATGCCAAAACAACCCACATATGTGAGAATAAAGACTCTCCACCATGACATCATCCTCCAACAATGATCAATCTCCATTAAGCAAGTGATCAAAATAGTCCATGAGTGCTCTTTACTCTAAGAAATCATCTAGGTGCATGTGTACATCTCCAAAAGGCATCTCCACCATGTTGTCATCCACAAAAGGCTTAAGTCACCCTCTTAGGGAACATAGGGATCATGTGGCATCATTTGGGGCAAGTGTTGGCATCAAGGCATGGTGTGCTAGCCCTCCCAAGTCATCTCGGGGACATCCATCCTCATCTGGGTTCTAGAACAAGGCAACATCCATCAAACAGTGTCAAGGCCTTCTTGGGGGTGTCCTGGGTCCATTTGGGCACATCATCAAGTAAGCCAACACCCAAGCTTTCTGCCTTAGCGTTTTGCCATATAGGGGTACATCAAGAGGTGTTGAACCACGCAGAATCTGCTCAAGGCCCAACGCACGTCTTTGGAGGTGCAACATTGGGGCTACAAGGTCACGTCTGCTCTCAGAATAGGGCAAAGCATCCTTTTGGAATGTGCTGGAAAAAGAGAAGCCATCCTGGAAGCAATTTCTGCTGCACGTGGGATACCACCTGAACAAACCTCTCAAGATCAAGTAAGATCCACATCATTTGGGACGAACCATTAAAACATCATAGTGGACCATGTCTAATGCTAGGGTTATTCTTCAGCACCAGACGTTTGAAACTTTGAAAATAGACTCTCTGTCCTCTTCAAGACTTTAATTTCAGATCTGAATTGTGTTATATACCTTGGCTATTCTCTCTAATAAAAGGCTATCTTACTTTCATTTTTCAGATCTTGATTTTATGTGATGAAACAAGAATGCAATAAAATACTTAGGTATCTTCATGAGTTTGGTATGCTGGCTGGAATATGATTTTGCAGTACTGTTGTGATGGGGACTGATTGATGTTCCAAGCATTTTCTTTGGTTTACTATTATCTGTTATCAAGTTTTTCAAGGCTTAATGTGTTTTGACTCCATTTCCCAAGGAACTATGCATTAATCTACATGAATCCGCCACCATAGTATCCATTGTAAATCATAAATACCAAGTTGTCGAATTTCGTTTGTTTAATAATATAAAAGGGTAATTTAGCAATCTCACATAAGGAGACCTCCCCTCTGCTTGAGGAGATCCAGCTTAAAGTGAAGAGAAATCCTACTGAGGTGACAATGGCTAGGGATTCTAGAATAGTTTCCCTACTTTTGCATCCTTGTTTGGACTTGAGTATTTTACAGATGCAGATTTAGAGGGTAACACGGCAGAAAAGGATTGAAGTTGTCCGCATCTTGAATAGATAAGTTAACGTTATTCGAAGGAGTTGGAGAAGGTACCTGTGATCCCTCCAAAACTGACTGCAAAGGCACATAGGGAAAATCCTTGTCTCTACCAGAACTGGATTAATTTTGGACCATATTCTTGTATGAATGTTAAATATTTTGCCACTTTTTTCTTTTCCATACTCTTTAGTCAATGGTTGTGTTTTTTTCTTCAGATAAATATGAACTTTACATGTATTTGTACATGCACATGCATATGTTTCCAGATGCTGATTTCTTGCTCTTTTCTGGTCTTCCATTTTCCTGATATGCAGTCACTAGGAAGGAGCAAATATGCATTTTTGGAAGGACTGCTATGCGACAAAACTTTTCTAGGTGATTTTATTCATGTTTTTATCACTTGCTTTTCATGGCTCATCAATGATTTTGAACATCATGCTACTTTCATTTGTTTATAGAGGCACAAAGTCTGATACTTGATAAGTTCAAAATGTTTATGTAGCAGATCTCTTTTGGTTAGGATTTCTATGCAATGCTATAAAGTTGTTATAGGGTTATTCTCAAATAAGGAGATTAGGGGAGAGAGGCAATTTGTAATCTAGATGATGTCCAAGAATCTACAATAGTTGAGAAGAACAACGCACAGGACGGTCGCTATGCAGATAACTAGATCTCTGTTTAATAGACCATATATTTTCTGGTTAGTTGCATTTTCTCGTAGAAAATTTAAGGCATAATTATCAGCATGACCGTTACAGGCCAATGTGAGGGCTGATGACTTTTTATGTTTGAGTTTTATAGGGCAGTGTCTTCATTGGATGCATTTTAATTTAGTCCAAAAGCATGGGCACCTTCATTCAGAAATGTGTAATAGAGGCTTTTCCTTTCCATATACTGGAGGTCATGTGTTGAGAACATGCATGAGTACTGTAGCGGACACAAAAACAGAAGATCTAAGACAATCGCCTTGGAAATTCCTAAAAGACAAGAAATTAGTTCCTGAGAGTGCTCCTCCAACTGATCGAGATCTTGGTCTCCTATATAATTTTGTCCAAGACAGGTCTTTCTCAATTACTGGAAATTCTGCCATTAATGTTTCTGATATTACTACTACGCTTCAGAGCATATTTCTTTCATAATGACTTTAATGATGGCATACTAAGTGGGTTATATTGTCCCAATGCGCAGGCAATATTAACAGGGGTATACACTAATCTAATGCAAGTGTAATTACAATTCTGTTTTATCACAACACTTACTAGTTACGAACGTACAAAAATATTAATGTTGATTTTTCTCTTATTAGCGGTGCAGTCGAAGGCTTGTGGTGTTGACAGGAGCAGGCACAAGTACTGAATGTGGAATACCCGATTATAGAAGGTTGTATCTTTAGACTTTATCTACCTTTTCTCCAAATTGCAGGCCATAAAATAACTTGAAAGCATTTGCAACCAAGCAATGATAGCTTATCTAAACTAAACAGTGACATTGATTTGATCGTAGACTTCTTGTGGTTAGATATGACTGATGTTCAATGCTTGAACCATATTTTACTCATATTGGTGTTAGCTTTTGGGTTACTCTGAAAGTGTTTACACCATTTTTGAAGGTGTTTCATGAGATTTGGGGTATATGGTGTATAGTCAGTTCTTGGATGATCCAAGATGGATTTGCAAATGGGAGAAGGTCCATGATGGATTTGCACATTGGAGATAGCTTGCTCAGTGGTTGCTTGACCTTAGTTGGGTGCTTGCTTGGTATTTTTCTCTAGGGTGTTATAGTTCTGTTCACCACAGTTTAAAAATTAGTCTGAGCCAACTTGGATTCGGTCAACTTGGTTGAATTGACCAGCAGCCATACCAACTCGGCTTGTTGCTTGATTCGAAGGCTTGGTTTGGTACTGAACTAGCCGAGTCAAAGCATGACTATGCCAGTTCCAAAGCAAACTGGCCCTACTCGGCTGAGTAGGTACTGGATCCCACTGTGGCAGACTTAGCATGCAGAATTCAATTTCTTTAATAACAAAACAAAAATTATTACTTTTAAACCCTACCAATATCCTATAAAGAGATCCCCCCGACACGCATTTACCTCACACCTGTCTTATTGAGCATTTGAGAACATTTGGAGTTTTGGATCAGCGTTGAAGAGCAGTGATTTGTCCCAGGTATGTTAACAATTAAATGATAAAATTGCCCCAATTTTTTCTCTCATTAAATTACAGATCTGAAATTGTTTTCAAAGTTTTGTATGTTCAACCTCACTAGTTTGAAGTATGGAGTATGAAGTTTGAACTTTGCATTAAGAATTTAAGACAGGGTTTGGAACGTTGCATATATGGATTTGCAGATTGGAATTTTACCATAGCCCCAAGAGTTAAAGACCTTGCATGGATCCATGTTGATGTTGTAACAAAGAGATGCTTTCCAAATATTGCAAGAAATGCATCGAAGTGGGGCAGGGAGGTTCATAGTCTGAAAGAAAATTCGCTGATATAAGAAGCCAAGTTGCCCCATTAGAGGAGATTGAACAGATTAAACTGGAATTGTAAAAATAGTTTGTGAAATTTGAAGAAGACAAGGCTAAGCAAAAGGAGATGATTGAAGCATGTTTTCTAGATTCTAAAGTTTAGAGGCCATTTAGAGCCTCATCGATTATGTATTTTGTATGCTGATATGTTTTGCACTTGGTGCCATTTTAATATTTCACCCTTACATGGTATGTGCATGAGCAAAGTTTGCATGTTTCATCTCTAGTGGTTTGGAATCTTTTAAAATATCTTTATTTTTTCAAAAATTTAAATATTTTATGTATTTTTTAGTAAATTAGTCCTTTAAATCAGATCAGTTCGAGTCTGACTCTAAGTTGATCCTTGACCGATTTTCGAGTTTGAGTTTTAAAACATTTCTATTGATAGCTTGGGGGTTGTGTTTCATAATGGCCACATGGAGAGGTGCACTTGCTTGGAGAACATCCTAGTTAGAAGGAGCAGCGTTGTGCACCTTGGAGGAGGGTGCTAGGCTATTTCCCTAGATAGCATGGGTTGACTTGGATTCTTGGATGGAGGCTTCGAGTTAGATTGGCGATGCTTGGGCTATGATAGTGTTCATGCAAGGGAGTGGACCAAGAGGAGTACATGGCTTAGGAGGAACTATGCAGTTTGTGTGGGCTTTGTGATGTGTTACTGCTCAAACTAGCAGGGGTCCTAAAAGGGGATCCTTGAAGGGCTACCACTAGGTCAAGGGCAACATTGGAGCAATAGCCCATTGTCATCTTGGCTAAGGCTCCCTACTCTTTACGGACTTTCACCTATGGGAGGAGACCCACTATAATAAGGATCACGAAATTGAATGAATCAATGATAGGATGAGAGGTGATCCTAAAAGCCTATTCACAAGCAATTAAGATCTATATCCCTATGCAGGTCTTTTGTTGGGCTAGGTGGCTTGGCATTCTGCAGTTGAAGATCCATAATTATGCCTCGAAGAGCCTCAACTTCGTCCTCTATGTGAGAAATTCGCTGTCATTGAGCTTTAATAATGTCCAACGTGTTGCCATCCAAGGCTCTCTGCTGGTAGAGCATAACATGCAAGTTGTAAATTTCTGAGTTCATTTTAATATGCTCCTTCCGCAATGCTGGCAGATGGATTAGGCTGAAGAATTGGAATCAGGTGAGCTCACTTCCATGTTAATTTCCTTCGGGACCCAAATCCAGAAAAGCTCTGAAGAGATATATACCGCACGACCACAAGACTGACCAGTGCTCAGTTGACTATGGCCACAAAGGCTAACTACCAAATTCGTAGGAACACGCAAAAAAGGAAAGAGGCAAACAAGAAAGGAAAGACAAATTGTCCTTTCTTTTTCTAAATTGTACTCTGAGACCCCAATCCTATTGAAATTGTCCCTAATTCACCCAATAGAATAGAGAAGAAAATTAAGATGGTTACCTCTGAGTTTACCTTGAGAAATGCTCACCTCGAGAGAGAACATTAACAAAGGGCCAAAGCTCATCCCTGAGCTCCCACTTACGCCACCTATAGGACGCCACTCTTGCTGACTAGGCTTTCCAATGCCAGATTCGCTAAGGATGCCTGAGCTCAGACTCTTTTTGCGCCATAGGAATGAAGAGTGAATTGTTGCCCCTTGCTAATTTATTCACTTCACCATCCAGAAATCCCATGCAAGACTGCATTTTCCCCTCAAGTCTACTAGGGTCTTGAGACAGAGCAATCATCACCCAATTGCTTGAGAAGAATCCTTTTGCATATGGCATGATCTCCAATGAATTAATAGTCTAATCCTTGCTAGAGCAAATAAATGAGGCACTCTAATTAACAAACTTCGTAGATGATACATTTAATCTCGCCCAAGGTTAGCCTTGGTTTGCGTGGGAGTCATTACAATCAACATGTTTGCATGCATACTACTCTGTTGGTATGCCACGTTGAGCCGACAAATTGTCTCCATTACAATCATGGAGAGATAATCCACCATTTTAGATCAAATTGCATTGGTGTGGGGAGTAAGGGATAAAGGGGTGGGATTAGGAAGAAATTATACATGGGCACAACTTTAGGATAGGCACAAAAATGAAAAAGGGGGATATAGATAATATCACGATCTTCATTAGGGGATAATAGCAAATCCAACATTGCCATTAATTTTAGTTTTTCCTTCTTCCAATAGGCAAGCCTTATTGGCCAAGAGATTTGCGTCAGTGTTGAGACTTCTAAGAACATGAAAAGAAGGGGAGCTATTAAAGAAAAGGAGGATACCCTTGATGCATTGAAGCATCAAGCTTAACACATTATCCTTAGGAGAAGTATTTGTTCTTAAGTGCTAGATAATTATGAAGAAGTCTCCCAAGATGAAAATGTCTTTTACCCCACTATGTTGGGCTAATGATAGTCCCAAATAGAGTCTGTACACCTCAGCCTAATTGTTGGTTTTCCTACCAAGACCCCAAACATACCTTTCCACAACTGTTCCTTCAGGATTAAGAAGAATCCCTCCCCCTCCTGCCATCGCTAGATGCATTATAATTCCTAATGACTAGTTGCTTTCACTAGAATCCTTGTTGTTCTTGTTAGGTGGTTCAATAACCTAGGATTGGGCACCCACTCCACAAGTTCCCAAGCCCTTTAGAGAAGTGCATTGGCCCAAACAAGTGAAGCGTTGAGTGTGCAGCCTCCTAGTAACACTACTAGATGTCAGATGTCCTATAGCACTCTAAGACCTAGGACGATGGTTGACTTTGACCCAAATTTTAGGATTCTTCAAGATGACACCATTGGGTGTGTTGCAACAAAATGTAGCAAGCCTTGGAGAGGGAAACCCTACAAGGTGTAATCTATACCAAGAAGTAACAATGGGGTAGTGGCCCACTGTCACCACAGCCAAAACCCCTTGCTCCTTACAGACTTTCACCAATGGGAGGTGTCCAGGTAATAAAGAGGTAACTTATAATGGGTATTCTAGGATTAAAGTATGAAATGATCTCACTAGGAGGTCTTCAAGAAAGAAAATTTAGGCTCAATGTTTCACAAGGAAGAAATTTGCTTTCTATGAAGAGTTCTAGAAACAAGAGCACAAGACTTAGGATTTATAGATTAGACGAGTGTTGGAGCAACTCAAGGTCAAGGCAAAGAGAAAAGGTTTCTTGTAATGTATGTTAGCTAAGCCAAGGGTCATGAAAACTTCAATGAAGTCCTTATGTTGAGGGAAGGAAAACTAGAGTTTCCCTCTTAGGGAAAACACCTAGGGCAAGGGAATTTATGGATGAAATTTGAGTGGATGCCCACCAAATTGATAGGTTTTGTGGCACACCCTAACCTCTTGATGTTTAGGCTTTCCAACCACTAAAGTCCTTCCTTCCAAGAAATTCGCACCAAGCCCTAGCTCTCTATCTATCCTTGAAAGCACTGAAATTAAGAGAGAGAAAAGATGGATAAAAGATAAGATTGATCACCAACAAGTTGGATTAGTGCCTTGTTCCTTGGAAGAATGGAGTCTAGGATGATTTAGGTTAGCTAAACTTGTTTTCAAGGAGGTCGAAATTTGATGCCATAGCAATCAAATTTCAAGCATTTACCCACTCACTGATAATTGGATTTTCATGGGAGAGCTTCAGTGAGTTCACCACCAGGACTATTCACCACATGTTACACATGGGTAACGTGTGCAATATTCATCTAGATAGTAATTCAATCAATTTTCAACAAATTAGGGCATGATTTTTCCATGACCTAGAATCAATAATTCCATGAATTAGACAGAAAAAGAGATATTCAACACTAAAGTTTATTTTTTTTTCCTAGGAAAAAACTGTAATTTTATTAATGAAAACAAAATTACATTATGCATATGCTGAGGCGCATCACATCATCAAGTCCATGACTGCTGATCAAAAGTTCAAACAAAAAAAACAACTAATATACAAATGAGGAGAAAATTTAGACTTTTCTCCCTTTCTTTTTCTCTACCTTACGCCATTCCCCTTATGACGACGATGAAGAGACAAGAGCAAGCTGATTTCCAACATCAGGTCTTGCATTGTCCTTGTCGAAATTTGAGGTGTCTGATGTATGTAGACGTTTGTTTCCATTGGTATCCAATGTTTCTGGTATCTTTGCTGATTGTACCAGATTGCTCTGTGTTTCAATTGGATTTTGTGAGTTATCCCCTTGTATTTCTAGTTCATTTGTTGTCTGATTGTTCTCATTGGGTGTTGGATCTTCCCTTGCTTCGTCCTCCTCATCAGACTCCGGTGGGGGGAATTGCCATCCTTTCGGCTGTTTCCCAGTGTTCTTCTTCTTTTGGGTGTCTTTCTTGGCTTCAGGACACGTATTTTGAAGGTGTCCTATTTGCCGACATATTCGGCACCTGAAGGCTGTGTTCTCATAATCTAAACTGTGTCTAGTGCCGCTAGCTGTGAATCAGTTGTATGCGATTGGTAAGCCTTTACTGAGATCTACTTTCACACATATTCGTGCGAAGGTGAAGACTCGTTCCTCCAATCTTTGGGTATCTGTTTTGATGTATCTTCCATTGATGTTCCCAATACCCGCTAGGACACGATTGTCCTAGAAATGTAGAGGGAGATTGTGCAATCAAACCCATACCGGCATTCTCGATACGACCATGGTATTTGC
The DNA here is from genome assembly GCA_000404065.3 of Pinus taeda. Lineage (NCBI taxonomy): Eukaryota > Viridiplantae > Streptophyta > Pinopsida > Pinales > Pinaceae > Pinus > Pinus taeda. The sequence goes on along the minus strand of APFE030561656.1, from coordinate 26,961 downwards.
ATCAAATTCTGGAAACCAAGTAGTGATGAAGAGGCTCATCGATCCCCAGAACCATGGACCTTCCTGAAGGATAATGTCTCTTGCATCTGATGATGGGAAATTTACAATGAAGAACCCTTTGGAGCAGAGGTAAATTTCACAATGAATTGTCTAGTTAGTGAAGATCCAATGAAAAAGCTCTATTGATTTTGGCCATAAACAATTGAATCGACATATAATGTCTTGTGATTCAAATGTAGCACAATGCTCATCTGTTTCTGGAGTGTCTATTTTTAGTTATGGAGTGTAGTTCAGTTGCTCAACTATGTATGGACTGGGAGAAGTACCTGCTTGATTTGATGGTGCTGTAGCTGCGTTTTTTCCCTGTAGGATGTTCTTGAAGGAGAGACCTCCATTTATTTGCGTTTGTTTTGCTTCTATGCTTTTTGATGTATTGCTCCCATTTCCTCCTCTTGCATTTTTAATTTTACTGGAGGCCGCAACACCACCTCTCAGTCGCAGCTTGAGGGTTATGGAGGATGCTCGAAGGATATATTGTAATCCATCAGGAACCGGTTATCTTGCAATGTTCTGCCCCCATAGATCAAATGTTGCATCTGTGTAGGGTATCCAATATTTTGCGAGATGCTCTGCTTCAGATGCATCATGTTGTCTGTTGCATACCCCGAACTAATAAAATCATCCCAATAGGGGTTTTTAGAAAGATTTGAAAATGAGATGATTATACCAGATGCAGGGAGTCTATGTCCATCTTGTTGATGAAAAGTCGATCTACTTCAGATGTCCCATTTTGCAAAGAGATCTGTTTTGAGTGATTGATGGAGAGGTTCATGTCAGGAGCCACCCCATCGATACCCAATCTCTGCGCTTGCTCCGTATCTGTCTTTTGAGAGCGAATATTGGAATGGAAGTCCTGGTACAGAGGGCTTTTGTCCTTATTGATATCTCGGCCTATTGTATTTGTGCCCGGTGGACCTTGATCTAGTTTTTGATCATCCAGATCTAAGACGGCGAGCGGGTGTGTATGTTGCGTATGTAGACCTGCAAAACTGGGCGTATCGAAGTTTTTCTGTTCGAGATTGCGCTTGCAGCAACAAAAGATTTTTTGTTGTGACAACGCAGGGATCTTGGGGTGTTGTATCGGTGTGTCGCAGAGACTATGTCTGCAGATAACCATGCTGCAGCTGCCTTCCTCAAAGTCTCCCATCCCATTCGCACATGTTTTGTCAAACAAGCCTGATGCATCCAATCCATTTGGGTTGGTATGCCATCTTCAACAAGCATGTGAAGGATGATGAGTCGTTTGTGATAGGTCACGTTCACTCTAGTTGCCCCAAGGGTGGAAGCTGCTGCAGGATCTTGTTGTCCTTCCTCTGAATGTTTCGGGTACCCTTCGTTCCAGAAACCTGGTTGCCCTTGCAAATTAGAAGTCTCAGCATAAGCCCGCCCAATACTGTGAACCCACCAAAGGCCAAGTGCTTCATCTCTGTAATCACCATGCGAGCCTGCCAAGGAACTGTTCTTGGCCTCTGATCCTATTCCCGCAAACCCAAATGGTGAAACCCTAATTCCGACTAGCTCCTTTTTTTCCTCACTCTTCCACAATAAAGTGTACTTACAAGATAACATGCAAGAATTCCATCCATTATCCAAAGAATAGTTCCAAGAAATATCCAACAATAAGCTCTAAATGTCAATATGCATCCAATAGATCCAAAACATCCACAAGAAAGCAAGTGTGATTTATCTAGAGAGGATGAATTCCTCAATGAAGCCAAAATTCCAAGTGTGATGATAATGGGAGATTAAAAAGGAATGATCTCTAATATATACATGTGCTACTAACTCCTACTTTAGCCTACAAGCACCACAATCATAAAATAATGGGCAAACTACAAGGTCACAAGCCAACCTCGTAGCTCATGTGAAACATAATGAAATCTCAACCAAGAGGGCCAAAATGTTGACATCATGCTACCGTAGGCCCTTGTAGGGCTTGCGTTGGGTTTCTCTAGTGCCAAGACAAGTGTAGAGGGCTCCTAAAATCAAGGTCTAGGGAGTTGCCCCTTAGATTTCTCAGCAAATCGTCCTATAGCCCCCAAATGTGGGTTTAGGGCACAAAACTGAGTCTCATGGGTCTCCAAGTGATGAATAAGTTTGATTCTAATCCAACGTTGAGGGCACTAACGATGGTGCTAGCCCTCCCATGTCTCAAGGTATGAGACAAACCTCATCTAGGTCCTAGATCAACTGCCACACCATTTAATTACTGTTAAGTCGGCTGGGGCATATTTGTCTAGGTGCATCATCCCATGAATAATAAAGGAAATGCAGGAACGTTGTGGGTGTTGAAGGTGCCCACAGATATGAATGATGCTCTATAATTGACCGGAGTCCCATGGTTCTCAATGCATCACCTGTGGGTGTCAATATGTTCATCTAAGGGGACCTGGACACAGGTTAAGTTGCCCAAACCTAGAGATGGAACCACCTGCCAATTACACACAATTTCCAGTGCTACAACTTTCGCCATCAGGTACATTAAATCTAAGTGAACCAAGTTTGAAAGAAATGGGCAAAATAACACTTCATATGAGGCTTTTCTTCCAAAATTTGGGGCCTTGGTCACAAAATGGTGCTACTTCCCTAGGTAGAAGTGGTTAATAGATGACCCTATTAGGTGTTCTCAACCCCTAAAGGGAATTGACATGTCCTTGGTGTGATAATTTCTGAATCTACACATCAGAAATCCCTATTGCAATTACTGGTTTAACATCTCCACTTGTTCTTTGCATTAACAAGTTATTTAATTACATAAATATCGATGTAAAACACTATTGCAGCCTACACATACCTACAAATCATGAACTGAAATACATTGAGACAATCAGACAAGGGACACCATTATTTTTGGACAATCGTCCCCAAAAAAACCCAATTCGGGAAAACCGGTGCAGCATATAGAGGGTTTGTATTATTAAGAAGATTCTTGAATACAACTGGGGTGCCAAGTATGGCTCACACAATGGAGTAAAATCCTGGCAGAAGTACCTCTATCCAGAGACAGGTACTCCAACAAATTTAGCAACTAGATGATCAAACCCCACAGATGACCCGTTTGTTCCCAGTGCTGGGCAGCGATGGCTGCTCCAACCTCTGCGCTGGAACTGTGTCACCTCCTCTAGGATCTGCGTCACCCCGACAGTGAGCCTCCCTTTCTTAGAAAGTCGATTTGCTGAACTGCTCCCTCTCTGCCCCACAAAATCTCCCCATCGCTGCCTCTAAGGGCTGCACTGTCTCTCTCAGTGCTGCTCTGCCTCTCTACTATGTATTCAAAACAGATTAAAACAACCTTGATCCTCATCACTTAGAACCTTCTCACCCATATTTTATTAATATACATTAATGTTTTTATTTTCCTAAGTTTAGACTTAGGAACCATTAAAAATATTAATTATTTTAATAATTCCTCATCAGGGTGGAATATCTCCAAACGATTTCTGGGTTCTGGAGGTCTCATGATTTCTATCCCCTCCACAAAATTTCGGAGCTAGAGCACATTTGATGCTACCCAAAATCAACACTTCCTCTTAGCGAGGAATGTGCTCTAGCAATACTTCTCAACAGAAGTACTACACTGATCCACTACATCGGTCCTCTGTGCTGCTGATGCTTAGCCTGCTACCCTTCATCCATTGCACCATTGCTTCCTATACTGCTGCCCATGACTATGCCATTGCCACTGCTACATCTGTATTGCAGCTCCCTCTCAAAATGTTGCATCATGCTGCCCATAGCACTGTCACTACTAACTGTTGCACTGCAATTAGTTACTGAGTTGTAAGTAACTGAAAAAACTCACCCAAACACTGACATGCTGCTTAGTATGGATGCCTCGTGATGTTGAAGCTACCTCTGCTGCTAATCTGTGCTGACCCTCTGCTGCCACTGCGTTGCTGCAAACTGCTCTGTGCTTCTAGCACTGCTACAACATCCAATGTGCTGCCTCAGACTTTGGCACTCTAGCTTTGCCACTTTTTCTCCATCACACCTCGCTCCAACTGTCACCCGTCATTATGCTATCGTCGTTAAGGGCTTCCGTAGGCGTATGTGATCCAAGAGTTTGGGCACCACAAGGATCTTGCCTTTTACATGTAGTCCTCTCGACTACAACTCCATATCGCCCACCTCTTCTCTAGAGGTGCATGAGCACTCATGGCGCAATTGTCATCCTCGACATTCTTGTTTGCCTTTGTTGGAGCAACCTTTGAGTCAGAAGCCTCCCCCTTGCCTTTCTTCTTGGGGCACTGAGTGGCATAATGTCCCAGCTTCCCACAGTTGAAGCATCTGACCTTGGTGATGACCTTCTTCTTCCTCTTCTACTGCCCCCGCTGTCCTACTGATGCGAGAACTGCATCCTCCTACTCCTTCTTGACTCAGGCTCCCTTGCCACTACTTCCTGCCTTGGTCAACCTCCTGAGCTCTTCTTGTCGAAGAGCTGCCCACATCTCCTCCCAACTGGGGAGATTTGCTCTGCACAAGATACTTTGGACAAATGTCTCCCAGTCCTTGGTGACTGCATTCAGGGCAGTCTTGACCATGAACTCTGGATCTGGTGTAGACCCCACGGAAGTCAGCTGATCGCGAATCCCTTGCAACCTGAGAAGGAAGGGATCTATATCCTCTCCTTTCTACATCTGGTATTGTCTTAGCTGATTTTCTAATAGCATCTTCCGTTGCACGGAAAAGCCCTGGTACAAGGTGGTCAGGGTCTCCCACATCTCTCTTGCTATGTCCTTCTCAGCAATATGTGGTACTACATTATCTTTGACCTCGTCTAGGATCATGCACTTGGCCTTCACCTGGGCCTCCTCGTACTTCTGTGCCGCATCAACATCAACCAGAACAACAACCACCTTCAAGGCATAGTCCTTGATGTGATATTTATCTAGGATTGCCAGGATCCTGGCCTTCTAGATGACAAAGTTGGAAGCTCCGTCTAGTCTATCCTAATCCCTCAACCCATTCATTGTCATCTCTGCTAAAAAATAGAACTGGTTCTCTTCTCCCTCTCCCACTTTCAATCTAGCAAGACTTGGATCTGGATTCCTTGGGCATAAGAAACCCTCTAAGGAACAACTCCTCTCTAGACTCCCTCTGTGTCTTGATTTCCCTCTCAGAAATCCTCCGATCAACTGTCGAATCAATCCTCTCCAATCCTCCTTTGTTGCTGCAACCCAGATCCAGATTTCTTTGCTAGAAATTTGTCAAGGCTGTGATTCCCTCTACCTTGATTCAATTTCCTTAGACACTATTCTGCACCAACAGAAACAATGTCCAACCAGCTCCTCAAACCGAAAATCTGCTCAACGTCCTTAGCCCCGACAACTTGAAGAATCTGAGCCCTTCAAGCTCTGTGCAACCACTGTGTGGGCTGGATCAACTCCTCCTCGCCAACTGTGTCAATCCTTCCTAGCTCAGAAAGATGACGTGGCTCTGCGTGAGCCTGATCTGCCGCCCTCTGCCTCTACGCTGGCCTTGACGGCTGATGTAGCTACTGCGTGGGCTCCTCCCATCTATTGCGTCATCTCCACCTAGATGAGAGTGCCGACGCAGGCACTGCATGAGCCTCTGTGCCACTTTCTCTGCACTGCGTCACTCCTCCTTCTGCATTTATGGCTCTGGAACAACGCTGTCACTCGGGACAACTGCTTTTCTGCTGCAAATTCTCTGGATTTCTTGGCTGGTGTCTTCAGTCGCCTATGATCTGCAATCACTCTGATACCATGTGAGAATTTCTGAATCTTCACATCGAAAACCCTTACTGCAATTACTGGTTTAACATCTCCTACTTGTTCTTTGCATTAACAAGTTATTTAATTGCATAAATATCGATGTAAAACACTATTGTAGCTTACACATACACACAAATCATGAACTGAAATACACTGAGACAATCACACTATTATTTTTGGACAATCATCCACGGGAAAGCCCAATTCGGGAAAACCGTTGCAACACATAGAGGGTTTTTATTATTAAGCAGATTCATGAATACAATTAGGGTGCCAAATATGGCTCACCCAATAGAGAAAAATCTTGGCAGAAGTACCTCTATCTAGAGACAAATATTTCGACAAATTCAACAACTGGATGATCGAACCCCATAGATGACCGGACTATTCCCAGTGCTGCGGAGCGATGGCTGCTCCAACCTTTGCGCTGGAACTGCGTCACCTCCTCTAGGATCTGCGTCACCCCCACAGTGAGCCTCCCTTGCTCAGAAAGTTGATTTGCTGAACTGCTCCCTCTCTGCCCCACAAAATCTCGCCAGCGCTGCCTCTAAGGGCCTGTGTCAGCCCCTACAGCTTCTGCATCACCTACTTTAGCCCCTACGACCTCTGCGTCACCCGCTGTGGGATTGCGTTGTCTCTCCCGGTGCTGCTCTGACTCTCTGCTATGTATTCTTCGGCCTTAGACTGAAGTTCCCTTACCGAACTGCCCCTCACCGCAACTTAGATCACTAGCTCGATTTTCTCAGCAAATCTCACCCCAGAAAAGTCGAACTCTTTGATCAGTTTAGTGTATGTTCAACTAACCTTCAAGCCTCCTCTTATACTTTTCCTATTGATGAATCAACGACCATGATCTAATCTCTAATCAACGACTAAGATTAAAACAGATTTGATCCTCGTCACTTAGAACCTTCTCACCCATATTTTATTAATACACATTAATGTTTTTATTTTTCTAAGTTTAGACTTAGGAACTCATTAAAAATATTAATTATTTTAATAACTCCTCATTTGGGTGGAATTTCTCCAAACGATTTCTGGGTTCTGGAGATCTCATGTATTCTAGCCCCTCCACAAAATTTCGGAGCTAGAGCACATATGATGCTACCCAAAATCAAAACTCGGTCCACCCTTCAATTGATAGGTGTTTTATGAATAATGATTGAATGAAGGGGAAAGGACTCCATTACCAAGTGCCATGGTCAAAGGGACCGACTATGATGGTATACATCATCCTGGGTGTATAGATGCGAGGAACAATGTGGAAAAAGTCGAGCTCAAGAATAAATCAATGAGGGTTTATAAATTGAAAAAGTCATTAAAGTCAGGAGGTTTTTGAAAAAATCAGAAAAAACTCGACAAAATTTAAAAAGTATAAAAAAATTTCGTTTTTTTCTTTTTAGCATCTAAAGTATCCACAACATCAAATAAATGCATTGCTACATAAATATGAAAAGAAAACTAATATATAAGATGTATAAGAAGTCTAGTGGTACATCACATATCAACAGCGAATCAAGAACTGAATCTCGAGTCTTGACTCAATCTCAAGAGTCAAAATATCAACAAAAAATATAATAATGTACATCATCATCATGACTCATCGAAATGTCATAAACTAATCAATCATTGAGTTCCTCTGCCCCTCCAAATCCATGCCACAAAATTGGTAAATCTCCTCCTCTTGAGCAGTGACAAACACCACCTCTCTCCATAAGCACAAATTGCAAAGGTTAGAGTGCAAAATGAGTGGCCTTTTCTTAACTTATACGCGACTTGGCACCTTACTCATGAGTTTTTGGATAAACTCCCAATTTTATCTAGAGTTTTATGATTATATCTCGAGTTTTTCATTTTTGAGAAAATCATTAAAAACTCGGCCGATAACATCGACGAGTTGAAAAAATTGCGAGTTCCTGATGTTATCGCGATTTTATTGGGACTTTTTCCACAAGTGGTGAGGAGGGAGCAATTGTGGATGCATGAGTAACCTCGCCCTTTGTTTTACCACACCTCTATCTTGCCTTTTTCATTTTCTTGATTTTTCCTTGTATTACTACTTGTAATTCAATGAATGAGAGCTTGCTTTGTATGATGTATAACAATTATTACCCCCTTCGGTGTTGGCCAGTTTATCGTTCCTCAGGGGTAGGGACATGCAAAGGTTTGTTGTCTTCTAAGAGATAGGGAAACATTGGCCCAGGAACCGAGTGATGGCCGTATGATAGAGGTAGAGCTCATGCTTGGCTTTTGCCCATGTGCTAACTTGAAATGTCCTGGCCATCTTTTGCATTTTGTTTTTCTTGTGGCTGTCATATGCTCTTTCTTTTCTTTTAGTTGCATCAACCTTCCAGAGTGCATTTCTAGGCCCTACCCAGGTATAAGGATGTGTGGGTTTGCCAAATCCCAGAGAACCAATGGCCAATTGACCTGAAGAAGGAAGGTGGAATAGGGGCTCATAATGTAAGATGGAAAGTAATAAGTATGGAATAGGGATAGATGGGGCTACACTATCTCAATCATAGTTTCCCAAGCAATGCCCCTTCCTAAAGCCATGGGCCATTAGGTGAGGTCCCACTGGACTAGGATTGAAAATTAACCCACCATTTAAGGTGTGGGAACAAGACTATGGCCAAGACAGTTATTTCTTCCAAGTTACCCCATAATCCATGCCAGAATGGCCAAATACAAACGAGCATAAGCACCTTATTGCAAAATGAAGTACCTTTTGATCAAAAGCCCACCTTCCAACATGTGCTCTTGACAAATGGGCGAGGAGACATGAATGATGCAGGTGGCGGAGAATCGAGATATGAATGGCATGTCACATTAGCTACAATGTGGCTTTAGGGGCTGCTGGCTACTGATTGGAAGAGATGAATAGGAGAAAAGTTTTTCCTGAGGCGTCACCCACTTTTGGTGGGTAGCAGGACCCAACATGCCCCCAAGATGGTCTTAACACAACTTGATGGGCGGGAGCTGATTTAGAGCTCAAATGAGGATGGTCTCATGCTATAAGGGAATAAGGAGGGCTTGTTGCACTAAAGGTAGCCCTAATGCTAGAGAGAAGGAAGTCCCGTTGGACAGATAGATACCCATGGAGATCACTTTATGGCACTCTAGTTGGATCTTGGAACTCCACAGCAGACATTGAGGGATATTTGAAACCCTTAAATTTTGGATCACACAGGCATCTAACACATTAGGACACCTCTTTGGACTTTGGCATGGCATTTGGAGCCTAAATTAGGCATGATGTCAACAATAAAGGAAGCTACGACTCACACGCATGGGAAATTAAGCTCATTTTGTTGTTAGCTAATAGGTTGGCTTTTAACCCAAGTACATTTAAGGATCAAACTTGTCTTATGGGCCTTGTTAGGCATAATTGCTACTCCTAATCCTCATATATGTAGAGGATAGATTCATTTCATTGTTCATCATCATTGTGACTGTTTTTGGTCCTCTTAGAGAATTTCTGCCTAGCTTGTATCTTGTAGAGATGTGAACCTATGGTGTATTTTTGCTATTGGAGCTACTTCTTTGGCTTTGGAGATGTCCTTTTGGAGTAATAAAGGCTTGTTAATGCATTCTATCTTGTTGGTGTACCTTGGATTTGATAGATCTTTGCTTTTTGTGTCTAATATATGGAATGGTTGATTATCTAGCGCTTCTATTGTGCTAGTTATTGTTGAAAATCATTCTATGGATTCTAGATGATGGTGTTGCATGCATTACTAACTTATAGAATGTGAATGACAATCCCATTGGTGAATCTTTCAACTAGCTCTCCCAATTGACTTTGCTCCTTGACAAAAGTGATAGTTAGGGTTTTGAAATCTAGGGTTTCTATTCCCTTACTCCTTGCCAAGATTTAGCAAATCTTTCATCCCCATAGACTCCATCACCCAAGGACTAGGCACTAGCCTTGGTCACTTTGTTGATCATCCACAAAACTTACACCAAGATCTCATTTTCTCTCCTTAAATCTGATTTCCGCCCCTCAAGGATAAGCGCTAGCTAGGGCTAGGGCACAAATCTCAACTAGGGTTGAAGTTGTTGGCCTTTAGGAGGATGCAACACTTGTCTAAGAGGTGGTTGCCTCAAAATCAACTCCTTTAGTGGCTAATCCATCCATGTTAGGGCTAACGTCTTGTACCCTATGTAGATTTTACCCTAGACGAGCCCTAGTTTGCACTAGGCTTCAACTTGGGGCTTATTGAAGTATTCTTGTTCCATAGGTTGAAGCTATACATTGTTTGGAAGCCTTTGCTTGGCCTTGTGATTCTAGGTTGATCCTTTTGCATTGTCATTTCTCAAGCCGTAGGTCATGTTGGGCCCTAATTAGGCATATTGGAGGATGTGAATTGCCATATTATGCTTGCTAAGTCTTGTTCTTGGGTAGAGTTGTCGTCCATAAGCCTATCTTGTCACCTTATCTCTTGTACTTGACATATCCTTCTAGGGATCTACTATAGGGAAGCCTCCTTATCGGCGAAAGTCCACAAAAGAGCAGGAGGTAGTGGCTGAGGTGACAGTGGGCCACACCTCATAATTTTGTCCCTTGGTCTAGCTCTTGTCTTGTGAGCCACCTTCACAAGACCTGCTAGATTTTGAGACAACCGGCCAAACAAGTTCCCCTGTTGTTGTGCCTTTCTCCTCTGTCCCAAGTTTAGATACATTAATTGTGAATATCTTATTGATGATTTGTGTACACATCTTGATTGATTTGGAAGTTGTGGTTCATGAGTGCTATAGCTAGACTTAACAAATGGTTGCTGAGCTTTATTATCAGATTTAAAAGAATAGGTTTCTTGCATGAATTGTTTCGAACAGTTTTCTTTAGGGATCAGTGCAGGCTCATACTAGTACAAACTTAATGTTGCACCAAGTTTCCAGGAAATGAGGGCATAAGAAGAGGAAATGCATGTGGGGGATGTGTGGAAGCACCCTCCCAAATTCTAGGGCATGTCTGCGAGCAGTTGGAGTCTTTGACAATTGGGACCACACCTGAATTACTAAAAAAATAAATTTATAATATATGAGAACTGAAACATAAATTGTTGAAATCTTATACACTGCAATGTGCCAATAATGTACATCAATACATGTAACATAATAAATCGTAAATAACCAGAATATAAGTATCACGATTCACAAATCATCTATCACCGTTCTATTTCTTATTAAGATAATTGATGGAAGAACAGTGAGATTCAATTTGTAATGCTTGCCGTAAAAGTTTTCTTTTCACTGAGTCCATTTTCAAAGCATAAGGCACTGGTCATAAAAAAATAGTTAAATTTATAGGAGTCTTAAGAAAAAATACATGGAATATCACTTTTGGTTTTTGAACATAGTTACAGATTTGTAAGGGGAATACTTTATATCAGGATTGAAACATTGATTTAGAGTGTTTTCCTTGTGTTTTCTGTCAAGTTTGTTTTCTTTTATGCAATTTTTATTGTGGAAACAGGGTGAGGTTATTGTAGTTTAGGAAGAATCTGAGTTGTTTTGACATATACAATCATGAATCTGAAGTTAACATTGCTCGTTTGAGGAAGAAAGTGTCAATTCTTTAGTATTAAATTGCAGATCAGCAAGTTTTATTGCATATTTTAGGCGCCACATTCCCCAGGGTTTCATAGCTAAAGCTTTAAATCACTTAGGGATGCCCCCTAAAGCCTCAAAGCCTCAAAGCACTAACCAAAAGTGAGAGGGACTGTGTGAGGTGAGATTGGCAATTTGAAACCTTTGTGTCATTCTGGTTCAAGGGTATTTCCTGGTGATAACAACATCAAACTGCCTTTATTCTGAGTTTGGAGGGCTGGCTTTTTTCTGTGTTTATTCCATATCCTCTTGACATGACTATATGTTCATGCAGTTGTCTGTGCTCTGTTTCATGTTCCCTATGTCTCTTAAAACATCTTTTGCAGAAGCATACTTCAAGATCTGTATTAATTGTTTTATACTTGTGGGATATTACTGAATACATAATTATCTTTGTAACAGTCCACATGGAGCTTTTAGTTCTGGATTCAAGCCTATTACTCATCAGGTAAATTTAGCATACACAAGATTTACACAAGATTTACTGCTTTGTGGAAATTATCTTCTCAAGCTAATATGTTATCTTCTGTATTTGAAAAGCATTACCGTTCTTGATTCAAGTAAAAGCTATCTTGTGAATTCATGGCAAACTGATATGTTTAACAATGCTTGTTCCTTCCATTTTTGATGTTTCTTAGCTAAGTTTATTATCCTTAACTATGACAAAGTGGTTTCCAGGCACCCTGCAATGCATATTTTCAAATACATAGAAGTAAAGATGTTAGCAAGCGTTATACTACAAGTTCATCTTGATTCTTACTCAGATGCTAGGGGTAACTAGTGAATCATCCTCCCCACTGTGTGCCTTAGGTGGGGCTTAATGTATAACCATTATCAAACATCACATGTGATCAAAACTTATGTGGTCAATGCCACTTCACGATATTTTCATTATTCATGTGGCCAAAACTAACATGATATTGGCCCCCTAGCTCACTAACATATGGTCCAGCATTTTGTCATATTTGTCATTACTTTGTCACAGTAAAATGGCAATTTAAGATGGTGCACAGTCATTTAAGACTGTATTTTGGTCCTTTTAGAGTTTATATGAATTTGGTCAATCAAGGCACTAGAACATGATCATTTAAGACTGGATTTTTTCACGAAGATCCTGGAATGAACAAAGTTCATTCTTCAAGTTAAATACTCCAGAAGACTTGGAATATGTAGATCTCCATTGAAGATACAAGAATATATATTAAATGTATGAATAAGAATGATGATACAATTGAGAGTGAGGCCAGGTAAGTACCTTATCACGAACGGTCATGTCTCTAGAGACATGTCTCTTCCATACTAATTATTAGTTAATTAATCATTGTTTATGTCTATTATTTTCACTTACTGGTTCACGGATACCCTGGTCAGTGGGTAGCCGCTACGTCCAGGGTTTTAAATCTCTGAGTAGCTCATACCCCGAAGGGGAGCACACCCCTCGGCCTATGCTGACCTGACCCCAAGAGCTTTCGGGAATTGACCCTGTGACCTCCCGATTGGCAAGGCACTGATTTGACCGATTGAGCTAACTCTTGGGGCTTGTTTATGTCTATTATTATTTATATTATTTTTAATATTTTTATATAAATTTTATTCATAACATTGCCTTCCTCAAAAAAGCTTTGTCCTCAAAGCTTACTGATGAAAGACTTTATCTCTTTTTTCTGTTCGAATGCCTTCTTGTCTCGGAACTGTCATCTTCGTCGAAACAAGACGATATGATCCTCTGAGTGATAAGACAAATTGTCGGACTAACAATGGATCTGACCATCCTAGATTAATCTTCTATGGAATATTTTGATCACTGGAAATTTGTAACAAACTGTCATCATAGGATTGGATTGAGCTTACTTAAATATTCTTCGGAACATCATTTTGTTGTTTCTGTTCTAAACAGTACAAATACGTAGCTTGATTGAGTTGTCTACTCTCGTGATTCGGATGTCGATAGGGAATTCTTTTGGTTTGACTTTCCCTTTTTAGGTGTGTGGCAGTTTTTTGATTTCTTCTAGTGAGGATGTTATTGAGTTGGTTACAAAACCTTCACTTGGGTTGTTCATCGTTTGAATTGCAACATCTAAGTGCATATTTTTTTCAATTTGCTTGTCTTCTTCTTGAGTTGTGACATTCATTGGCTCGGTATTTATTCCTTTCTCTTCAACTTAGACTTCTACATTCAATGCTCTCTTCTTGATAAGCCGTTGTACATTGTTTTCCAATGACTTCTTGTCCTTTTTAAGCTTCTTAATTTGTGTTAGTAATTTTTCAGTATGGTCTTTAAGCCGAGAAACTTCTTCATTTTTGTCAATAGTGATCTTGTCAACTTCTCTTTGCAAATTTTGTAGTACTTTTATACCTTCTTGAAAAATTACTTTTGAAATATCTTATCTGTGTTATGGTGTTACTGAATTTGGCTTCAATGTAACATCCTGTAGTGTTAATTTTTTCTTTTTGTATGAAAATGTCAAAAACTTCTTTTTCGTATTTATGTTAAATTGGCAACTAGGGCCAAACTCCATGTGGGTCAACTTATTTATGACAGCTGATGCGAGAGGTGTAGGATTGATCCAAAGATCATCTGATTCCGATAAGTATTTATGGAGATATGAATTTATTTAGATTATGGAATTATCATCTAGCCGACTAGCATTTTGAGTAGGCTTAGAAGCCCAATAGACATGTCTATTCATCACCTACACGTTAGTATAAATAAAAGAGGATTTGATGTCATTTGGTATATACATTATTGAGGTGATCTCCTCCTCTCCACGTCATGGGTTTTTGGAGCAGGAGAGACACCTTGAGAATGTACGCTGGCCTATGATGCCCTAGTTCTAACGCACAACAATACACAGTAAACGTGATGCCATATACGCAGCTACCATAGATGGAAGCCGCAGTAGAAGGGAGCCACGCTAGATGGAAGCCGCTGTGATACGTTGCCTTAAGCTGCAGTCAACTCTGAGAATCTGCTCCTGAAGAGCTGCAATCTGCATAAACACAATTCACGGGAAATGACACCACGCAGCAACAGACATATATATATATATATATATATATATATATATATTTCGCAGGCAACAACAACAGATATATATATATATATACGCAGGCAGCAACAACAACAACATATATATATATATATATATAGGCAGCAACAACAGATATATATATTATATATATATATATATATATATATATATATATATATATATATATATATATGCAGGCATACAACGCAACATGGCAATATATATTACACACTGTACATGGATTACACGCACAACAATGCCCTATACTCTATACGCAATCCTGGAAACATCTGATATGTTATTGATGGTAACACGTAGCTCATACACAATCCTGGAAATGTCTGATATGTTATTAATGGTGACACGCAGCTCATACGCAGTCCTGGAAATATTTGATATACCGTTGATGGTAACACACTGTTCATACGTAGTCATGGTAATATCTAATATGCCGCTCATGGTGAAACGCTGTTCAAGGAAACCTGATACGCTATGGTGAAACCCTATACGCTGTACATAAACCTAAGTTAATATGCTGCAAAAGGAGACTTCTACATAGTCAACGTGATGCCATCTACGCTGTACAGTGATGAAGATATATATGCAGATTCAGGAGAAATCTATGCTGTACATGATGAAGATAAATATGCGTTGATCGGACGACACCTATGCTGTACATGATGATACAGTGATGAAGATATATACGCAGATCCAGGAGACACCTACACTGTACACGTTCATACGCTGTCATGGTAACAACATGATACACTGGTTCATGGAGAAACTCTATACACTGTAATAGAGACCTATAAAAGTTGTAATGGAAAATCGTTAACACATGGAGACCTGTTAACGCAGAAAGAAGGATAGGTTAAGAAGTATGCCGAATAGGATCTATACCCTAGCTGCTTTGCTAGGCTGCAAGCCATAGCAAGTAGCTAAGGTTGATATCAACATAAGCAAATTGTTGCAGCATGATGAAGCAACGAGAAGACAAAGGCAGCAACATGATGGGCAGCACTATGAGATCATGTGCATGGGCAGTACAATGATACATGGAGCAGAGGCAGTAGCATAATGATGATGCACATTAGCAAGGGCAGTAGCATGATGATGGATAAGATCATGGACATGGGCAGCATGATGATAATCATGATTAGTGCAGCATGGTGCAGTATGTAGTGGTGCAGCTAGAGGACTAGATGTAGCTCGATGATTGGTATCAGTTGAAGTAGAATGTCTCCAACTGATCTCATTGTTATAGGAGATAATCTATGCTCAGATCTAGACAAGTCAAAGTGTTGACTTCTATTGTAAATGTACTCTCTCTCTCTTTCTCTGCTAAACTTTGAAGATAAAAGAAGATTTGATCAAAGGGTTTCCCCACACATTGTGGGGTTTGTCCCTGGCTCGCGCCACATCTTGTGTCCTTTTGTCTTGGCTTGTCCTCTGCGATTTATATTTATGTTCTATTTGCAGTTTACTTTATGCTGATGTGATTGTTAATATGGAAAAGAAATTAAATAAATTGCTCTAGCATAGAACATACCAAAAATTAACAATTTAGGATGAAGGAACCTAGGGTTTCCATCCAGGGTAAACCTAAAATAATGTCACCTTTATTGCTCCATAGGGATTGAACAAAGAATTGTGACATAAATATATAATCCCCAATGTTTAACTCTAAATCAGTTATTTTGTATTGTTTTTGTTAATTTTAGGTATGTTCTATGCTAGAGCAATTTATTTCAATTTTCACAGTTAGCTCAATATCTTTTCCAGATTAGCAATCACATCAGCGTTAAAGTAAACTGCAGATAGAACATAAATATAAATCGCAAAAGACAAGCAAAGACAAGAGGACACAAGATGTGGCGCTAGTCAGGGACAAACCCCAATGTGGGGAAACCCTTGATCAATTCTTCTTATATGTTCTTCAATAGTTCAGCAGAGAGAGAGAGAGATAGTACATTTACAACAGAAGTCAATACTTTGACTTATCTAGATAAGAGCATAGATCATCTCTAGGAAGATGATATGTGAGATCAGTGGAAGACATGCTGCTTCAATTGATTCTCTAAGGTGACTCCTTCACCTATCATTGTGCTACATCTTGTCATCATGCTGCACCTCACCGTGCTGCACCCATCATCACAATGCTGGACCTCATGCTACTATTGTCCCAGTGTTTAGCACTGCTGTACCTAGTGCCACGGCTGCACCATGCTATCACCCATGTGCTTGCTGCACCATTGCGGTTTTGTGTCCTTGCTGCACGAAGTACTATACTCCTGTCCCAATGTACTTGCAACACTGTGCTTGCTGCTGTCCATGCTTCACCATGCTTGCAGCTGTCCCATGTTTCACTATGCTTGCAGCTGTCTCATGTGTCACCATGCTTGCAGCTGTCCCATGTTTCACTATGCTTGCAGCTGTCTCATGTGTCACCATGCTTGGAGTTGTCCCATGTATTAGCTTGTTGTCCCTTGCATTGCTTGCTGCTGTCCAACTGTTGCATCTAAACATGTTCCATGCACCTTACTACACCATGCTGCTGCAATATACCATACTGTTGCATCCATCACATCATGCTGCACTCCTTTGGGGTATTCAACACTCCATGTTAACCCAACACGTGGCTCCCACACGCTGCTCCGAATCTGATCCAAATCTAGTCAATATCCTTGACCCAACGCACCTCTAACATTGCTCCAAATCTTCTTGTCACTTTGTTGTTCCTAACTGTGCTGGTTAGGGCACTTGGGCAGCCCTAAACTCCTCTCAACAGTCCTCGAACAACCCTCCAAATATACTTGTCACTTTGTTGTTCCTAACTGTTCTGGTTAGGGCACTTGGGCAGCCCTAAACTCCTCTCAACAGTCCTCGAACAACCCTTCAACATGACTTTGTCTTAGGCAGCTTCACCATGACAACGTCCTAGATCTAAGGCACATAGAGCTAGGGCATCATCTTCTAGGAGCTGCGTAGATCCTTCTTCCCCATGGCAACATCTAGGGCAACTCTTCTTAGGGCAACATATCTCTTAGGATCTATTCTCCCACCAAAACCCAAAGACAAGTGGAGAGGAAGAGATCACAAGAAGAGTGTGTACAAATGACTACCAAGCTACCTCTTTTTATATTAAAACGTTGAGCACATTTGGGTGTTATTTAGTTGCTGGCCGATCTTGACAAATTGTCTTATAACACAAATAAATTCATAACTCCATGAATACTTATTGGAATTGGATGATCTTTAGATCAATCCTACACCTCTCAATGAGAGAGATCCATGAAAAATATCAGCTGCCATAAATAAGATGACCCACATGGAGTTTGGCCCTAGTTGTCAATTTTAACAGTTTTTTGTCCAAGTAGTTTAATTTTTCTATTCTATCTGACTCAGGAATCACTAATTCGTTTGCGATTTTAGGTCTTAGATATCATTTTTGGTATTCAATTGCGTTAAGTAAGTACATTAAGGTTAAAATTACCAAGGTCAAATAAACAAGTAAATATTTAGATATCATTTTGGGATTCAACTACATTAAGTAAGTCATTCATGTATGACCATTTCCATGAGAGGTAGTCGTAAGTGACTAATTTCTCATGATTTGAATAGTTCACTTAGCAGTCATTGCATTGGGTGATGCTCACAGGGGTGAAGAAGTGGGATTGAAACTGGTGAAATGAATCACATAGCATCAATCATCACTTCCAGGGCTTGCACCTGGTAACCATGACTTCCCAGGTGGTCACCCATCCCAGATTGCCTTTGGCTCAAGTGTGCTTAGCTGTGGAGTTTTCCCCACTTTGCTTGCTACCCCATTTGCAGAACCTTAGCAAGTATTGTGCCTCATGAACCATTCAAGTAGAGATCCCTTCATTCTTTTTGAATTTAAGTATAGGGGGTTTACGTAGTGCATTTTATTAGATATCATTTTTGGGATTCAACTGCGTTAAGTAAGTCATTCATGTATGACCATTTCCATGAGAGGTAGTCGTAAGTGACTAATTTCTCATGATTTGAATAGTTCACTTAGCAGTCATTGCATTGGGTGATGCTCACAGGGGTGAAGAAGTGGGATTGAAACTGGTGAAATAAATCACATAGCGTCAATCATCACTTCCGGGGCTTGCACCCGGTAACTAGGACTTCCCGGGTGTTTCCCCACAATCAAGCCCACTTAGCTTGCTACCTCATTTGCAAAACCTTAGAAAGTATTGTGCCTCATGAACCATTCAAGTAGAGATCTCTTCACTCTTTTTGAATTTAAGTATAGGGGGTTTACGCAGTGCATTATATTAGATATCATTTTTGGGATTCAACTGAATTAAGTAAGTCATTCACGTATGACCATTTCCATGAGAGGTAGTCGTAAGTGACTAATTTCTCATGATTTGATGCTCACAGGGTTGAAGAAGTGGGATTGAAACTGGGGAAATAAATCGCATAGCGTCAATCATCACATAGGTCTTTTATAATTTTTATTTTTAGCGGGTGAGGTAGAGATGGTAACATCTTTTCCTACAAGAGTCCCTTTTACTTTAAATATCACTGAAGCACAATTATTATACAACGTTTCTAGAAATCTTCCTTCCTTTATTTCCGACTTAGAGTCCATTTTTTCTCTTCAGTGGTTGACTCAATATTTACTTTTTGTCAAAATTGTAATCTTTTCTTGATCACTTTAATGAGTTGATCACTCCCTTTTTTTTATCTTTTTAATCTTTTTAAACCTTTATATATATTTCACATAGTAATTCCCTGTCTTCAAGTGGTACTTTTAATAACTTTCTTGTTCTTATATTATGTATATATATATAATGAAATACCCCCCTTTTTTATAATATTTTTATAAAAAAGTAAAAAAAATGTGTGTGTGTGTTATATATATATATATATATATATATATATATAGAATCACTTTATATATATTTCAATGTATATGTTATGTAGAACCACTACCACTAAACTTAAAAATGGGTCCATACGAATTGTGGCCTTAAGCTAATTATTAATATTATTATTTTCTTAAACATTCAAAACTTGGCAATGAAGGGATGTGTCTGAAAAAATTGCTTGAATGCTACATTACTTGGCAAATAATTTTTAGGCATAAAGGAGCCCACATCAATTTTTTAAATAATCTGTAATACCCCTAAGGGAAAATTAATAGTAAATATGCAAAGCAAAATAGAAAAAAACACCATGAAACAATAAGAAGCAACCAAACCACAAATTTGCAGTAAAAATTGCGCTGTATACTCTTTTTATTAATGGAAAGAGGTGTACAATAAGGTGCTGGAATGTGTTATCACTCTGATAATTCCTTTGAAGTAATAAGAAGGAAAAACCAAAGGTAACCACTATCCACTTTTGGAGATTAGGACCTAGCCTTCCTAATGCTCAGAGAGGGCTCTCTCTATAAGATTTAACTTTGTTTTAGTTAAGAATTTTTAGGCTAGCTATGATTATTCAAGGGGTTTTGATTTTGTTTGAAATTGGGTGGTGGGATCTCTTAAACAGATGGATAAATTGATGTCTTTTGGACCATTGGGCTATGGAGTCAACTGATAAAAAAGCAAGGCTAGATAAACTCACTAAAAGGGATGTTAAGGGCAAGATAGCAGAGTGTATTTCAGAATGTTTGAGACAAAGGGCTGAAAGGGTTTCACTCGGGGTGAGAGAGCAGTTAAGGGTTCTTAGACACGGATAATGAATGAGGAAGGAAGGGGTAATCGAAATCAAAGGGCAGTTAAGAATCCTTTAACCTAGATTATTTATGAAATCAATCTAAACCAAAGAGCAATTAAGAATTCTTTAATTTAAATATCAGAAGAAAAAATTCAAATGCTTCACTGTTAAAATAGAGTGTGATTTAAACAAGTTCTGAAATATTATTCCAGTTATAGCATTTAGATTGAAACACATATAAGATTATGAATAACTTTGAGAAAATGACGAAGACACATGAAAATACTTGTTTGAAATTCACTCAACACATGAATCCTTGGAACAGTCTGATCTTTATTAACCAATCCAGCTTGCTGGCTCATTAACTGATACAATAACCTTCTGGGTCTTCTCAAAAAGTCTATAGAAATGTCTAATAGAATCCAACCTGCATACTTCGAATTGTGAAGTATTTATACAAAAATTTATTACAAAATATCTCAAACTAATTTGAGATTTAATCTAGGAAATAAAAATATCTTCTTGTAAGAAGATAGAGACAACTATTGAACTGCTTCATGCAGCCCCTTTCATTTTGGTATTGCTAGTTTTCATGGTTTGATTTTAGCCCTTTATGCTGCTTTGTTGTTTGATCTTTCACGCTGGAAGCTTCATTTACTTTAGGCTTTCGTCTGATACACTTTGACCTTATTGATCTGTCTTCATCCTTTTACCATGTTGTTTTACTTTTACTATACATTAACCCTTTTTACTGCATTTTTCTACAATAAATCTGTCAATTTCTCCCATGTTTCAGCATCAGGTAATTGAATTTTTAGCATCCTTCTATATATCTCATCTGCCTCGGTGTATTTGGCAAAAGTAGGCTTATTGATAAACAAGTGTTTAACCTCATTCTGGAGGTAAAACAAGTTTTCAAATGTCTGGTAGAGTACTTTGCCTATTGGCAATGCCTTGATTGATGATGTATTGATTTATTCTTTTTCTAGCTCTCTGATTTTGTTGTTGTAATCCTCATGTGTCATGAGCTTGTCATTTATCACTAAGGGACTGAGTAACCCTTTCTCTCTCAAAATTTGAAACTTAGCCATTAAATCTGTCAATGACTACCTGCATATTATGACACTTGTCCTCCAAGTTTAGCATTAAGTTTCTCTTAGAGAGGACCTTTCTCACCTCCAAAATTGTCTCTGTTCTGTCCTCTATTTCCAATTCCGGAAGTTCATACTTATTCTTACTGTTAAGGAACTGGATAATTCTGGTAGCATCTTCTGGCATTTCTCCTAATTCTTCTTTTACTCTTTGGATGCCCTCTGTAGCCATCTTTATTAAATCTATCTGTTCAAAAATCACCTGAATAGATGGCCAAATATCATTGACAGAGTCAATGATATTGGCCCATAGTAGTTCCTTAGCCTGCCCAAGGGGTTCTTTCAATGTTAGGTCTTTTTCCATGGATTTTAATCTCTCACTCATCCTGACAACTTTTTGCACTTCTTCTTTCTGCATGATTTTGGCAAGCTTGTAATCAGTTTCCAAGCTTGTGACCTTTTCTTTGAGCTTACTTATCTCTATAGTCTGTATGGACATTTCTTCCGTAGCTTTAACTAACTTTGCTACTTCTTCACCTGATGTACCTTCCGCTGATGTAGACTCTGTTGAAACTGGTTGTGTCGTGGCCATTTGAGCTTTGGGAGCCAATGAGGCTGCCAATGTGGAAGGAACAACCGAGGTAACTATTGGGATGACATTCACTTAGGTAGTGGCAATAGCAGTTTGCTTTAATTGGATTAGGCTGTCCAATTCCTTATCTGTCTCCCTTAAGTGATCATTTAGTTTGAGGACTAAGTCCATCAACTCTTCATGCCTTGTTTGATTTTCCAATACTTCTTGTGTCTGGGGATGTTGCAGTTCAGTTATCTTCAATTGCTTTTTGAGTGCTACAATGTCATCATTCTTTTTCTTGATCAGTTGTTCAGTAGCTTTGATGTCTTTCGGATCATGTCCCAATTCAATCACTAAATCTTCCAAAGACTTGATTATGGTGTCTTTGGCCTATAGAGGCATTTTCCAACTGATACTGGGCTAAAATGTTGTTCAATGAATTCTGCAACTGATGGGTAGCTATGGCTTTTCCTGTAAGGGTGGAGTAAATCATTTTTCTATCCTGTTTGCGAAACTCAATTTTGGTCAATGGGATGAATATCCCTTTCCAATACCTCAAAATCAATCTTCTTGAAATCTGTTGATGTCCTTGGTTGTTGTACAGTTGGCTTTATGAAGGACATTTGCATCTTTCCTTCCTTGATGTCAAAAGCTGACATCAACCTGGTTTGATTGGTAGGTGTAAGCTTGAGATATTGTGCATAAGACCGTGCCTTCAGTTTCTCATTTCTCATTTTGATTTTCTTTGAACCTATCCTTTATGTCCTTATCTTTATCAGTAGGCCTACTAAAATAGGAAACTTCTACGATGAGTTGCCTTTCTAATATTTGAGTCTGTGATGTAGATGGCTCCTGTATTTCTCCAGATGGAGTTGTACCCTTGCTCATGTCTAACTCAACATTAGTTATTTCTACTGAGCCTTCTGTGTCTTCCTGTTCTGAAACAGGATTGAACCTTGGCCTTTTACTCTGGTTGGCTTCATATTGCACATTTGAAGTGGCCATATCTGAACTAGAGGCTCCCTCTCTGTTCCTCTTGGGATTCTTTTCCTCATTCTGAGGAGTCTGCAAAACTACAGCGGTACTCATGGTTCCTTCTTGCTCTGGTACCTACAGGAATGAGCTTTCATCAAGCTGTCTCTCTAAATCAAACAAGGTATTTTCAACATCTACCTTTGTACTATCCCTGTCTATGAGAGTGTTTTCCAACTACTCAGATTGATTGGCATATCTCTCTACTTCTGATATGGGGTGATGAGTGTAAGGTCCCAATTTGACCTTTTGTCTAAGTTCGGTCATAAACCCTTGATGGTCATACCTCCACATGAAACTGTTCTGAAACTTCATTTGTTGCAGAATTTGATCTGCTTCTTGCCCTGCTTCTCTAGTAATGCAAATGAAAGGGCCTAACTGATTTTTGACTTTGAACTGAGTTCTTTTCTTGGCTGAGACAAAGTTGACTTCGTCAGAGTTCATTATCTGCCTATAATACTCTAGAGCAAATAACCTCATGGGGAGGTATTTGGGCAGTTTGTATGGGGCAAGTTGGCAACCGTAGATTCTTATTTTAGTGTGGTTTTGGTAAAGGTACCAATCTCTCACCTTACTTTGCTTGGACAAATGGAGGACTCTTTTGATCTCTTGGCTTATTATGGGTGGAGGACTTCCTGTCAGCATAATCATCACTCGATGAACAAAAGAGTCAATGAAGTCTGTATAGGTGTATGGTGATGAATACTTGTGGAAAAGTGGTGTCCAAAATATAATAGACCTGGGTTGGCCTTTGGTATCCAACTTCTGGAGGGTGAAGAGAAATCTGTCTGACTGATAATACAAAAACATATGGTAAAGCACAGATGAGTATTTGAATGCTCTCTCATTGTGCATTCTGGTAAACTATTCATGCATCCTTTCAGCTATGAACCGGGCATAATTGTACAAGGTAGCAGGAGGCTTTCCTAGGGTGAAAATGGACATGAATGTTGGAAATAATACTGAGAGGGGGGGTGAATCAGTATTATCTGGTCAATTATTTTCTTTTTCAAACCCAGAACATATATGCTACTTCAGTTAGAGAAAACCACGTATATACGCAACTACAGATAAGGAAACCCGCGTATACCATACAGACTTATAATTTAAAATATTCTACAGATTTTGAACATTAATCTGTGCATCAGAATCATATAAACAGTAACCAGGAACAGTAAAATAGAGCAGAAGACAATCACACACAAGAACACAAGATATAAGTTGGAAACCTAATGTGGGTGAAAACCACTTGCTGCAATATGTCTCTATCTTTTCAATTAGAAACTTCTTTTTACAATGATTCTGTACTGGTGCAGTCCTTTACCAGTACGCAGGCTGCAACCTGCAGAGAGCTACAACCCTCTCTCGTTCTCCAGCTTCTCCTGGAAGGGAGCGACAACCCCCTTAGTTCTTGTACTAGTTGAGATACTAGTACGCAGACTGCTACTTGCAGAAGGCTACAACCTTCTCTTTTCTTCCAGGGACCATGTTTCATAAATTTTCAGACCGGATCCATGAATATCAATCAATCATCAAACAATCTCTTTTTCACCAATTAGTACTGAATCAAATAAACACTTCTCCGACTGCTGTACCCAGAACACAGTAACAGTAATCACACACCAATTATGAACCCAGAACACTGTAACTAAACAACAGAAGCAGCTAAAACATAATTCAAGAGACGTACGCTACTTCACTATTCAGAAACCTGCGTGCATACACTTCTGCGTCGTGACCAACCTGCGTATATGCTTCTTTCACTTGCAGAAACTGCGTGTATACGCTTCTGCGTCGAGACCAACCAGCGTATACGCTTCTTTCACTTGCAGAAACTGTGTGTATACGCGCCTTAGCTTCACTGAACCTACATATAGATCTATAAAGGATAATTCACTCTTTCAATCATTCAGACATTAGTTAACCTAGATTATCAGATTTATAGATCAAGCGTGCGCCACATATCACAGATCAAAATCATACAGAGATACCACTATTCAAGCTTTAAGATTTTGACCCATCAATAGAACTTATCCTTCTCCTTGCGCTCAGGTTCCTTCTTCATTCAGATCCAGATCTGCACCATAACCCAATCGCAGTATTCCAGATCTAGCACTTTATCAGATATTCAATAATTCAGATGATCCCTTGCCCAATTAGATCTCTTCCTCTTTTATAGCCTTAGGCCTTTCACAATACCACGGTCCAAAAACCATAACAATTCAATACCATGGACCCAATACTTGGGATCAACACTTATGACGAGATATCATGGTCCAAAACCATAAGTTCAAATACCACGGACTAAATACCACGGACCAAAAATAAGTTCTCCCACATGTATGCGCTTTTCCTTGCATGAAAATGCGTGTATACGCATATGCGCCTTGGGAATGTCCAACCCGCGTGTCTACGCGACTTCGTCAAAGTGAACCTACGTATATATCTTTTTCTTCTTTCTGAGTGCCTGAACTGTGATCTGTCACCAGAGTGAGTTGCCATCAAGGACAACACCTGTGCCATAGCACCAAACCTGTGCCATAATGCCAACAATCTCCCCCTTTGGACTTGATGGCAACCCCAAGATCCTCAAAGTCATTCTCCCCCTTTGTCATTAAGGGCAAAGGGTTGTGCTCCTCCTGAGTACACGCTGAAATCTCTGCTGTGTTGTGCTGACCAAGCTCCCCCTGACTTGTAGGCAAGATCTGCAAAAAGATGTTCTTCAAGAAGAATCGTGTCTTATACATCATAAAAGACCTTCCTATCACCAACAGACTCTATACATACATCCATCACCCAACCAAGTGGGGATACACCAGAAATTTACATAAGACAACCAAGTACATTACATCATTCATACCAGGCATAGTGGGGAAACCAAAATAAGCCGTTACACGACCTTGACAATAAACGATATACATGACATAGAGACGAAATAGCAAGACTTATGAAAGTCATTAATAACTGATATCAGCAGCATCTGATAATCACTCTACAGATCAACGACCATGTTTTCCTTCTGTTCTCCTTCTGCAGCTGATCCACCTGAACCCAAAACAGCTTGTGTACTCAAAACCAAAAGCTTCTAATGTAATGCCAACAGTGCATTATCAAAAGTTTATTTGCTCCTCCTGAACCTGTGCCAGATTTTCTTTGTCAGACTGTTTGGTCAATTTAGTATTCCTAAATTGATATCATTAATTGTCAACCCGAGGCTCGTACACTGATGAAGTGAAGGTGTACTATATGTACTTAAGCAACCTCTTAGAGCTTTTTGTCGTTTGGGGGTGTTGTTTGTGATTAATTTATCTTCCTAAAATGGGGTGATGTATTTATAAACAAATGAGTGATGGTGTGTGTGGAGTGAATTCTAGATGAGTGAGGGTGTGTGATTAGTGGTTTCTAACTACTAGCTGAAAAGGAAAACTTGAAGGAAATAGATGAATTAAAATGAACTGAAAGCAAAGAACCACTTTCTAATGGTATTAGACACCATTCATGCTGCTGCAAATAAAAAAATAAGAAAATCACTTAAAAGACCAATGATAATGTTTATCTCTTCCTAACTCTCTGCCTCTAACACATAGTACTGTGTAAGACACGATTAAGAAGTAGCTAAAAGTAAGTCTAATAAATGATGAAAATGAGAAAATCTACTTTAAAGACTAGTGATAATATTTTGCTCTTTCTAACTCTCTGCCTCTATCACATAGTACTGTGTAAAGCACGATTAGAAAGTAGCTAAGAATTAGTCTAGAAAGCACCCAAAGCCAGCTGTAAGTGATTAGTATTCTGATCTCTAAAAGATAAACAATTTATAGTAAGAGACCATTCATATGTTAGCAGACAGTTTTGAGAAATAAAACCAAAAACTAGCTATGGAAATAAAGTAAGGGGCAACAACTTTAAATCTGTCCACTGAAACTACCACTAGATATAAAGCAAACACATAAACACACAAGTAATCCTGGGTCAAAAACCTGCAAAAGAACAATGCTGATCAGCTTAAAAGAAATGATTCAAAATGAATTAAAATGAAGTGAATTATGCTGTACATAGATCAAGAAAAGAAAATGTTGAACATGAAAATACTATACAAGGCTAATATGAACAGGGGCCCTCCATTCACA
>APFE030561653.1:0-15177 GCA_000404065.3 Pinus taeda | reverse complement strand
GAAGTTGAGGGATGTCGTATAACAATAATATTATTGCTATTACAAATGTGTCTAATTATATTTAGTTGAGATGTAATATTTAAAACAAAAATATATATGAATAACATAAAAATATTTTAATGAACCATAAATACAAACATCTCAAATATCCTATACTTACATGAAAGCCATATAGTCCTCTAATATTTTGAATAAAATATATCTTTAGATATTTTTCTATAAATAAAAATAGTAACTCTTATTATAAAATCATCTGTTGGTATCTTAATAAAGAGATCAATATAATGTGAGCACATGACATTAGTAATAATATTATTTCACTACATTTCTTATTGAAACGTCGTAGAGTACGATGATTATTTATGCTTGTTTTAAGGGGGTTACTTTAGTGACTTGAAAAGACACATCACTAAGTTCGCGAAGGTTTTATAGGTGTGATATAGCGCTGGTGAACCATTGGGTTCAATATGTTTTCATGGCCTAAATGTCCTTTGTTCAGAACACCTATTACTGAAACCATCAAATTTGACAAGATTAATATATATCCTCTACTATATATATATATATCCACTTTAATTGATTTTACATAACCAAAAAAATGATTTCTATAAACATATACTAGTTTTTAATAAATAACATTTCTATAATTAATAATTGACATATGATATTTTAAATAACTAATTATCATGGTGAGATTTTAAAATAGGTAGTTTTAATCTCTTTAGCCCAATCTAGAAGAGATTTTGTACTACCTTGTTATGTTATTTTATGTAAATATTTTGACTTGTAAAATAAAAATAAAATGAAATAACAAAATAAAACTAATAATTCAACATTGACCATTTTTTAACTCAAGGTTTTGACATATCATAATTTTAAGCATGGTATTTTTTATGATTTAAGCACACCCACTTGATGAAACCTATGTAAGTTTTAATCTTTTAAACTAGTTCATATTTTTTGTATGACAATTTTATTTTGTCAAGTTTTTATTTTTTTTATTTGAATTGGTATTACTGAATTTTATTTAATGTATTCAATTTTTCTTGACTATGAAGTTACTACATTTTTCAATGAGAAAGTTGAAGCCAAAGGAGAGGAGAGACTAAGTCTAGGAGCACTATAAATTGTACTTGTGAGTTAATTTGAATTTATTTATTCCTAAATTCATGTTTATTAATAAAATTTTAATGGTTCCTTAATATCGAAAGTATTCTTTAAAACCATGGTAAATTATTTTTAATTTGAATTTGTTTATTTTGGAATCACATTTATTCAAAAAAAATTAATGGGTGTTTAAGACTAAAAGTATGCTTTAAAATCATAGTAAATAATCTAATAAGATAAAAAGATATTCAATAATCAAAGTTAAACCATAATTTAGTTTATTTTTTATTATTATTTATTTAATTAAATAATTAGTCCCTTATGTGTATTTTCTATTTTTTTCCTCCTAATGAAAGTTAAGAAATTTATTTTATCTTAAAGAAAACAAAAATAGATGTGAGCTCTCTCGCAATTGACCAAATTAAATATATAATAAAAGATAACTTTTTATGATAAAAAATAACCTATTTGATATTTTTAAAGTAATATAAAGCATTGACATATATTTTATGTTTAAGCCATAGTTAAAAAATTTAGTAAGTCAAAACACAAAACTTATAAACCCAAAAATTGTTTTTATAGTCACAACCAAAAAATAACAAAAAAACATGCAATACATGGTATTTAAGTGATGGGTAAAAATAAAAATCAAACTTCATGTGAAAAGAAATTTTGAAAAGGAACTCCTCATAAACTAAATTATGGGTAAGAGGGCTTATCAAGAATTTATATCCTCGCACATTATCGCAAATAAAAAATATAATTTTTTTTTTATAAATTATTAAAATTACAATATTTAAGATTTAAAATATTATATATATTTTTTTTCCAAATGCTGAGATATTTTTCTTCCTTATTTTTATATATATTTTTATTTTATTTTATAAAAAAGTGTTTTGATATAACTCTATGTAAATAAAATTTTTTTAGCTTTACTTATATTTATATTTATATTATGTTATATTATATGATATCATAATCATATTTAAAATAAATATGTATTTAGTAATTCAAATATATTATCTTTATATATTATCTACATTGATTCCTATAATATTCTATATATGTTTTTTTTTTTTTTTTAATATTTTAGTTTTTTCATCATCCCACGATGTATTTTCTCGTTTGATTATAATATCAATTTATATGCTATTTACCATATTTTTCAAATAACACTTAAATTCAACTATATATTAATTATTACTTATATTTGATTCTAATTTATATATTTTTTTTATAACTTTCATTATTTTCTAATGAAATATTCACCCTATTTAATTGGTTTATACTTAATATCATATTATTTATTATTATCTTTCTTCAATTTTGAAAATACATTGTGTAATATACCTTTGTCATCTATTCTAACAATTTTTTTTTTATTAATTATATATATATGGTTTTCTAAAGGTTTGCCAACATATAAATATATTCTTTATATGGCTCATATTTAAAGCCTACAAATAATCTAGTCCTCTATCTCTACATATCACTAATTCATTTGGATAAAATTATGTTCGTTTCCAGCAGAGTTATCTGTGACTTGACCCTGTTGGCAGATGGCACGAGTCCCACTTGTTGATTCATGTAACCCTACAGGTGTATCAAGTTTAACGGTGCTGTGGTCTTGTAGTTTGATTCACATTTATTTGGTGACTGGATAGTATTAAATGTGCATTGATCTGTCTGTCCCACCCTGGTACATCGCGTGGGCAGTCTACAACTGCCACCTCGGGATCCCTCATGCATCGATGGCTACGATACTGGGATGATGATCCTATGGTTGCAATGGAGGCCTGTTGAGTTACTCTACTCTTGGCGCCAAGTTGTAGCCCCATTCTTTCGTCAAAAGACCTGAAACTTGCTCCACCTCCTGTCTTAGCTGGGGGCTTAGCAGCCTCTGTCTAGGGTTTGGTTGCAGAGAAAAGGCACGCGAGGCTTCAGAAACTAACCCTCGTACCAGATTTTATCACCCGGGTAATTGCATGGTAGTTTCCTCTCCTGTACATTCTAATTTCATCGGTTCTGCAATCGTGTGTTTAGTAGATAGCTCATTTCTTATACAGGTTAGGTGTTTACATTTTGTTTAACAATAATCTTATGCTTGTTCGCAGGTATCTTCATTCCTTCCCTCCGGGTTCGTGGATGACACTGGACGGAATCATGAACATCCTAGATTTCGACATGTATGATGAATTTCCACTTGCTATTGATTATATATATTGGAGCTGGACAAGGGTCTACAAAACTTTGCACTCAAGTTTTGTACCTACATCTCACATGAGCTCGCTATTGGGTGACCCTGTTTTGGGTCCCAGAGTGACCAACCCCATGAAATACTTCTGTATTTCTAAGCTTAAATGTTTATGACACTTTCATCCCTCATTGTTTGTTTTTTCCTGAGCCGCTCTCGCCATACAAGTAGTTTTACCTGTTAATTTTATACCATGTCTTATCCGGTGTTAACTTATGAGTTTGGGTGACTTCTCCATTTTCATGGCCCCAACTTTTGTAAAGAATATGTAATGTCTGTCTAGTTTATTCGCCCTCCACTTCGGGGCTGAACACAGTGGTTTCGTCGGGACATAAATATGTATTATGGCTCTTCTTTTTAATGGTTTCTCACTTAGATTTTGGTTCTATGTAGTCGTTCAATGCTATCACAGCTCATTAGAATTCGTTGGGTTTGTTCTTAGCAATATATCATTATTCAATTCTCAATTTTACATTGTCAACTTGGAAGAATCTATTTCACTGTTTAGTTGTGTCATTTGTTCAGTTCCTAGTTTATTCTAAACCTGATAGATTTACTATTGTTTAGCCGCTTGAGGATTTGGCTCTACATGAGGGTTTCGGGGTTCATTTCTATGTTCGAGCTGTATAAAGTCCTACCTCTCCTAACAGGTATAACCTACCCTTCCTGTTAGATTTTATGTTTGTGCAGGTAAGACACAAGACCCCTGTCTCAAGGTTCCAGCAACATCCTGTTTCAGGCAGTTCGAGATAAGGGTACATGCAGAAATACTCATGATACTACTAGGACCTCACCCGTTCCTGACATTTGGGGATTTCTCTTCTGTTTGGTTGATTTTCACTAGAAGTTTGGATTGGTAATATATATATATATATTATATATATATATATATATATATATATATATATATATAATATATATATATATATATATATTAATTATATATATATATAGATATATATATATAGATATATATAGTTTTATATATTTTTAAAAAAGACAACAGATGATTTTATTCCATCCTTGTTTATGGCAAAGGGTTTTATAACGTTCCATGAAATCACTTACCTCTATTAATTAATGCACTAAATCTTGCACAAACCAGCTTTGCTATTTATGTATAACAGAGGAGCGTTAACAGTTTGTTTCCCACTATCCTTCACTATAGAGTCCACCTATATTAAGAATAGTCCGACTACGGTTTTTCGGCTATGGTTGTTCAATAACATCAATATAATTTGCCTACCTTCATGGAGGGTTTTTAATATTACTACTACTATTCCCTTTTTTTTTTAACAAATAATAAATAATAGGAGAGAGTACATTCCATTTGCCTTCTTTTCCTCCAGTTAACACAAAACACTGTGACACCAGCAAATTCCTGGGTTTACTTATAGTAGTTTAATTCTATACAGTACATTTATTTTATCTAATTCACTTACAGAATTGCTTACAAGTGTTCTTCCACTTACCTGCAGTGTTATAACTTACAAATGCTCCAGAATCTGGGCCTTCACTATTTCTCTAGCTTCCAATCTGCCACCCAACCTTGAGATTCATCCTACGGGACCAAAATCTCCCTCCTAGCTCCCTTGTCGGACCACTGCCCTCAGCAAGTCACTGGCACCTTCGTGCTTGGCTATGTGGTCATCACCAAACTTAGCCTTTTTTTCTTGTGTTTATTCCCCTATGCCTATCTCTACCGCGTAGAACCCCCCCCTGCCTCTTTTCCTCTTGAGACCCCATCCAGTTAGGAAAACAGTTAGGGTTTTGGGACACACAGCAACTGCCTTCATGAGAAGTTGCTAGCTATTCAAGAAACATTTAAAAAAAAAACAGAAAATATTATTAAATCCAAACAGATAATAATAATCAATTCAGTTTATCATTTACCATAGTAAAGTCAAATATTTACATTTATCCCGGGGCATTACATCTCCCCCCTTGAAATTAGACATCGTCCTGATGTCTTCCAGCCATGAACAACCATGGATAAGCCTTTTTCATCAGCTCTTCATCTTCCTGGGTAGCCTCATGAGGCCCAAAGCACTGCCACTACACTTTAACTTGGGTAATAGCTCGGTTCTGCAGCATTACTTCTCTCCGGTTGAGGACGTTCAGTGGTTTGACCAAGATTTCTCCTTCCGGTTCGACCTACAACATGCAACATCCTAAGTTAGTTTTCTTTTAAAAGGAAAGAATTGGACTGATTAATCGAAGACAACTTCTCACCTGTATATCCTGCCATCTGATTATATGTTTGAGATCATAAATATATTTTTTTCAAAAGGAAACATGGAAAACATTGTGGACCCATATGTGACTTGGCAGAGCGAGCTGGTAAGCTACCAGCCCAACTCTTGCTAAGATCTGAAAGGGTACACAAAATCTAGGTGCCAACTTAGCACACCCGCCCCACTGTAACGTTCTCCTTTTTGCTCGAATCCTCACATATACATGATCATCGACTTGATATTCCTTAAACTTTCTTTTCCGGTCCGCAAAACTCTTTTACCTATCCTGAGCTACCTTTAAATTGACTCTCACTTCCTTAACCGTTTCCTCCATTTCCTTAAGCATGTCGGGTCCCAACATTAATTTGTCTTCTAGCCCACCCCAGCTTGAAGGGTGTGCGACACTTCTGCCCATACAATACTTCAAATGGGCTCATCTGCAATGATGTATGATAACCATTATTATATGCAAACTCGACCAGGTGCAAATAATCTTCCCACTTGGTCAGTTGCTACATTACATATGCCGGTAACATGTCTTCCACCACCTGGTTCACCCGTTCTGTTCGTCCGTCAGTCTGAGGGTGATAAGTTGTACTAAAATTCAACGAAGTTCCTGATTCTCCAAATAGTGTTCTCCAAAAGGCCAAGGTAAATTTTGCGTCATGGTCTGAAATTATTGTTTTAGGTAACCCATGCAGCTTAAATATATTATGCATAAATATATGGGAAATTTGCACAGCTCTATAGGTCAATTGCACAGGTATAAAATGTTCCGATTTACTTAGTTTGTCCACCACCACCATGATGGAATCATTATTTTTCTTTGTTTTGGGAAAACCCATTATGAATTCCATGGAGATGGTTTCCCACTTCCATTCCGGAATGGGTAATGGTTGTAGTAATCCCATAGGATGTTGATGCTCTGCCTTAATATGTTGGCACTCCAAACAACGTGCCAGGTGTTCAACCACATCTCTCTTCATACCTATCCAATAATACTCCTTTCAGAGTGAGGTGATCATTTTCTGATATCCTGGGTGACCAACATAATGACTTTTATGAAATTTATCCAACAACAAGTTTTTAATGCTGTTTTGATGGGGCACATACAACCTTTTCTTGTAACACAGCATTTTAGTAACATCTACTGAATAACCTTGTTGATTTTCTTGGTTGGTTGACTGCTATACTTGTTGTTTTATTTGCTGATATACAGTATCCTATTCTGCTACTTTTTTAATCATCTCGTCGAAGGGGCTTTTCCATTCACTATAGGAAATTTCATATAGACATTGTAATTTCTGACTTAGAGCCTCCGCCACCTGATTCTCTATCCCTTTCAAATGCTTGATCTCAAAATCAAAAAGCGCCTAGAAAATCCACCCATCGTGCTTGCCTAGAATTTAGGGTGGGCTGGCTATAACAATTGTTTAGACTATGGTGGTCGGTCAATAGTAGAAATTTCCTACCCAAAATGTGATGTCACCACATTTTCAAGGCGTGAATAACAGCTGCCAATTCTAGATCATAGGCAGAATATTTCTGCTCATGTTCTTTCAGTTTCCTAGATTCATAGGCGATTACCTTCCCTTCTTGCATCAACATGCCTCCTACACCCTCCTTGCTCGCATCAGTGCACACCACATATTCCTTGTTGGGATCAGCTATGTTTAGAATGGGTGCAGTGGCGAGAAGATGCTTAAGCTGCTCAATTTTTTTTTGGAATTCTGGGGTCCATCTAAAATCTCTTCCTTTTTTCTGTAAGGAAGTGATAGGGTATTCTACTCTAGAGAATCCTTCTACAAATCTTCTGTAATATCGAACTAATCCCATGAAGGATCAGATGTCTACCACGTGCGTTGGTACAGGCCACTCCATTATGGTCTTTATCGTTTTGAGGTCCACCGCGATCCCTTCTTTCATGATTATATGTCCCAAATACTACATTTCCTCCTTAAAGAAGTCGCACTTGCTGAACTTGGCATATAATTAGTGTCGTCGGAGGATTTACAACACCATCCTAAGGTGCTCCTTGTGTTCTTCTATAGTGCGAGAATATATCAGTATATCATCAATGAAGATCGGCACAAATTTATCCAAATATTGATGAAATATGTTGTTCAATAAACACATAAAAGTCGCAGGGGCATTAGTCAACCCAAAGGGTAGCACCACAAACTCGTAATGTCCATACCTTGTTCTAAAAGTAGTCTTAGCTATGTCTTCCTCCTTAATCTTGATTTGGTGATAACCCGATCACAGATCGATCTTGGAAAATACTATTGCTCCCTTGAATTGATCAAACAGTTCATCAATCCGGGGTAAAGGATACTTGTTTTTGATGGTCAATTTATTCAACTAATGATAATCTATACACATGCAAAGAGTCCCATCCTTTTTCTTCACAAACAATACCGGAGCTCCCCAGGGAGACACACTGGGGCGAATGTAGTTTGTGTCTATCAGTTCTTGTAACTGCATTTTCAACTCTATCAACTCAGGTGTACTCATTTTGTAAGGTGGTTGGGATACCAGGGCTACCCTTGGTAGCAGTTCAATAGTAAAGTCTATATCTCTCTTAGGGGGTAGTCCGGGGATCTCCTCCGGAAACACATCAACAAATTCTTGTATCACAGGGGTGTTGTCTAATGTGGCTATTTTATCTTTCAAGTTAGCATAGCCTACTTTGATGGCATAAATATGACACCCCTTCCTAATGCATTTTTCTAACTAAGAGGCAGTTATCGGCCGAATCTGCATAGGTCTCTTAATTCCTTGCATTTCTTGCCTTACTCCAAGTTCATCCCTGTAGTAGATAGTCTTTGTTTTACAGTTGACGAGGGAAAAACGTTTTTCTGACCAATACATACCAATTAGAACATCATATGAGGCAAGGGGAAGAACATTTAAATCTGCTAGCACTGGCTGTCTTGCTATCCTTAAAGAGTAGTCATTGACTTTTGCAAGCACTCATCTCTTGGCCCCTGTAGCCAGCTATACTAGCCAAGGGTTCTTTAATTTAATAGGTTGCAGTTTATAATGCTCTACAACCTTAGGACTAATATAACTTAATGTGGCTCCAAAATCAATTAAAACAGTTACAGTAAGGTCTAAAATTTTACCTTCGAATTCCACCACGGTCGGTTGGTACTCGGCTTGACGATCTTCTAGGGTAGCATTAATCCTTGGCAAACTACGTCCTACGTCACTGACTGTCGATGCTTCATGGATCTAGGAAATCTATTCGGTTCCCTTTTGCTATGGGCAATTTTTGACGTAATGAGGTCCACCACAGCCCCAACACGGCACGGGAGGCCTTGCTGTCCCTTCACTGTCAAATTTTCCAGGTGGTTCACTGATCCTTGACTCACTAGTTGGTTTTGACCTGAGGGAGATTTTCTGTAAATTTCTATTGTTTTTCCCTTTAGCAGGGCCCTTGCTACCTCCACCTCGATTCCCTTTATTATTCTTAGCCAATTTGTTGTTTCTCTTATCAGTCCATCTTTACCCTGGAACCTCTCCCTTCTGTTTACTTTGCTGGTAACAAATTCTAGCTTTGCGTATTACTTCGTCCATTGTTTTTGGATTGTCAAACTCAATCCTTTCCCTCATATTCAAGGGTAAACTACTGACAAACCTCTATACTTTAGCCTTTTCCTCCCTAATATAAGGTACATAATGAAGTAATGATGTGAAAGGAGTAATAAATTCGTCGATGGTCTATTGTCCCAAACACAAGTCATGGAATTCCCTTGGCTTTTCATCATAGAAACGTTTCGTCAAGTACCTATGCTTGAAATATTTTTGAAATTTGTCCTAGGTAATATTCTGCTCACTTAATCCTCTCACAATCTTAACTTCCTCCCACCATAGAGTGGCCTTCCCTCGTAATTGGAAAATGGCTAACCATGCCTTGAGGTTGTGATCGTATTCATATAGCTGAAAATATTTTTTCATATTAATCAACCATGCATGAGATGCTTCCTCTTTTTCTTCGTCAAAGTGTGGTAGTTTGATCTTACGAAATTCCCCTTGCAACTCTATTCATTGCCCTTTTCATTTTTGTAGCTTGGAAGCATTATCAGATTGTTCTTCCCATTCTTCATCCCTTCCTTCTGACTCCTCTGGTTCTATGTGGTGATGATATTATTCCGACACTCTTTGCTGCTCAGCACTGGGATTCAGCGGTTGCTGATTCTGTTTGTCTGATAGGCTCTTTAAAATCCTTTCTTGCTCCATGGTCAACCTTGCGTTATACTCCCATAATCGAGCCATTTCATTTTTCAGTTCCTGAACCGTCTCTAATATTGCAAGGTTCATACTGTGAGTCTCCTCTCCAAGCTGTACTCATAATTCTGGGTTATTTCCAAGGCCTGTTGCAGGTCCCTGGCCTGCTGCAAACCTATGGGGAGCACTGCCCAACCTTCGCATATTGGTTGTATTCTCTTTCCCGCTGATCTTAGCCTAAGAACAGAACCAAAAGAAGGGTTAACACATTAACTGCTTCCTTTAAATATAAGTAGAATTGCAATTGCAAAATATGTAATGATTTTGACTTCTTTTATTTTTTTCTAGTGTTTACACCAGAGGCCATAGTTCTGAAACTGGGCTCTGATACCACTTCTCATATATCTAGAAACAATTTTTTTTTTATAAATATATATATACATAAATATGGTTTGCCAACATATAAATATATTCTTTATATGGTTGATGATCATTTATTCCGTATCCTTTATGTACACCCACATAATGGCTCATATTTAAAGCCTGCAAAGAATCTAGTCCTGTAGCTTTACATATCACTCATACGTTTGGATAAAGATGTGTTGGTTTCCACGCAGAGTTATCTATGACTTGACCCTGTTGGTAAATGGCACGAATCCCACTCATTGATTCATGTAACCCTACAGGTGTGTCAAGTTTAATGGCGTTGTAGTCTTGTAGTTTGATTCACATTGATTTGGTGACTGGATAGTATTAAATGTGCATTGATCTGTCTATTCCACCCCGGTATGTCGTGTGGGTAGTCTATAGCTGCCACCTCGGGATCCCTCATGCATCGCCGACTACGATACTGGGATGATGATCCTATGATTGCAATGGAGACCTGCCAAGTTACTCTACCCTTGGCGCCGAGTTGCAGCCCCATTCTTTCGTGGAAAGGACCTAGAACTTTCTCTGCCTCCTATCTCAACTGCGGGATTGGCAGCCTCTGCTCTAGGGTTTGGTTTCAGAGAAAAGGCCACGCGAGGCTTCAGAAACTAACCCTGCTACCAGATTTTATCACCCAGGTAATTGCATGGTAGTTTCCTCTCCTGTGCATTCTAATTTCGTCGGTTCTACAGTCGTGTGTTTAGAAGATATCTCATTTCTTATACAAGTTAGGTGTTTACATTTTTTTAACCATAATGGTATGCTTTTTCGCAAGTATCTTCATTCCTTCCCTCCAGGTTCGCTGATGACATTGGATAGAATGGTGAGAATCCTGGATTTCCACTGGTATGATGAGTTTTCACTTGCTATTGACTATATATATTGGAGCTGGACTAGGGTCTACAGACCTTTGGACCCAAGTTTTGTACCTACAACTCTCATGAGCTCGCTTTTGGGTGACCCTATTTCGGGTCCCAGAGTGGCTAACCCCGTGAAAGACTTCTGTATTTCTAATCTTAAATGTTTATGAGACTTTCCTCCCTCATTGCTTGTTGTTTTCTGAGCCGCTCTGGTTGTACATGTAGTTTTCACTGTTAATTTTATACAAGGTATTGTCTGGTGTTAACTTATGAGTTTGGGTGAATTCTCCATTTTCATGGCCCCATCTTTTGTAAAGAATATGTAATTTATGTCCTGTTTATTCGCCCTCCATTTCAGGGCTGAACACGATAGTTTCATTGGAACTTAAATATGTATTATGGGTCTTCTTATTAATGGTTTCTCACTTAGATTTTGGTTCTATTTAGTATTTCAATGCTGTCACAACTCATTAGAATTCGTTGGCTCCATTTTTAGCAGTATATTATTATTCAATTCTAAATTTTACGTTATCAACTTGGAAGAATCTATTTCGCTCTTTAGCTGTGTCATTTGTTTAGTTCTTAGTTTATTCTAAACCTGATAGATTTACTGCTATTTAGCTGCTTGAGGGTTTGGCTCTACATGAGGGTTTCGCGGTTTATTTCTATGTTCAAGCTGTATAAAGTCTTACCTCTCTTAACAACTATAGCCTACCCTTCCTATTAGCTTTTATGTCTGTGCAGCCAAGACCCGAGACCCCTGTCTCAAGATTCCAGCGACATCCTATTTCAGGCAGTTCCAAATAAGGGTACATGTAGAAATACTCACGGTACTACTAGGACCTCACCCGTTCCTGACATTTGGGGATTCCTCTTCCGATTGGTGGATTTTCACTAGAAGTCTGGATGTTTATATATATATCTATATCTATATAATATATAGTTATATATATAGTTTATATTTAAAAAAAAGACAACACATGATTTTATTCCATCCCTGCTTATGGCAAAGGGTTTTATAACATTCCATGAACTCACTTACCTCTATTAATTAATGCACCAAATCTTGCACAAAGCAGCTTTGCTATTTATGTATAATAGAGGAGTGTTAACAGTTTGTTTCCCACTATATCCTTCACTATAGAGTCCACCTATATTAAGAATAGTCCAACTACGGTTTTTCGGCTATGGTTGTTCAATAACGTCAATATAATTTGCCTACCTTCATGGAGGGTTTTTAATATTACTGCTACTATTCCCTTTTTAAACAAATAATAAATAACAGGAGAGAGTACATTCCATTTTCTTTCTTTTCCTCTAGTTAACACAAAACACTATGACACCAGAAAATTCCTAGGTTTACTTACAGTAGTTTTAATTCTATACAGTGCATTTATTTTATCTAATTCACTTACAGAATTTCTTACAAGTGTTCTTCCACTTACCTGCGCTGTTGTAACTTACAAATGCTCCAGAGGTTGGGCCTTCACTATTTCTCCCACTTCCAATCTGCCACCCAACCTTAAGATTCATCCTACGGGACCAGAATCTCCCCCCTAGCTCCCTTGCTAGACCACTGCCCTCAGCAAGTCACTGGCACCTTCGTGCTTGGCTATCTGGTCATCACTAGACTTAGCCTTTTTTTCTTATGTTTATTCCCCTTTGCCTGTCTCTATCGTGGAGACCCCCCTCTCTGCCTCTTTTCCTCCAGAGACCCCATCCAGTTAGGAAAACGGTTAGGGTTTTGGGACACACAACAACTACCTTCTTAAGAGGTTCCTAGCTCTTCAAGATTTTTTCTTTTTTAAACATAAAATATTATTAAATCCAAACATATAATAATAATCATTTCAGTTTATCATTTACCAGAGTAAAGTCAAATATTTACATTTATCCCGGGGCATTACAACCTAGATCAATCTTAATTGTAGATAATTTAAATTAGTTTATTTTTTCCTTTATATAAAGGTGATATAAAACGATGTTATTTTATATGGATATTGAACTATTTTATTCATTACTATCAAGAAGATAATTTTTTGTTAGTAATATATTTTAATGTTAACTATTATATGTCAACCAAATATAGAATGAATTAAATATCTTTTAGTTTTGTTTACATGCTCGTGTCCCATAATAATTTCCAAATAGGGAAACTAATTCAACCAATGACTTAACATCTAAGAGTATGCTAACAACCCACTAATCACCATCTATCCAAGACACCCCTTATATAACTCTTACTTTATATTATAATATATTATTTATTTTATATTATATATTAAACCATATCCAAATTAATCATCTATCTATATAATAAAATAATCCATCCAAATAAATAACTCCAACAATATTAAAATTTTATAATATTTTTATCTTTCATAATATATTTTTTTTTTCATATATATATATATATATATTATATATATATATATATATATATATATATTATATATATATATCATACCATTATCAATTTAAAGTCAAAGCTTAGCCAAACACAAATCGGTGATATTGAGACCCCTTGTTTTTGGGACAAAGGACCCACCATTGCATTATGATTTGACTGCTAAGTTTATGAAGGCATACATACTCTACCGCTCTCGATGAAAATATCACTCATTTATATTATAGTAAAATATAATAATGTCAAATATGTGTAATCATATTCTAAAACAAATATATATATATATATATATAATATATATATATAATATATTTATATATCTATATATCTATATCGATATAGATATAGATATAATAATTTATATATAATATATAATATATATATATATATAATATATATATATATAATATATATATATATTATATATATATATATATATATATATTCAGCTTATGTATATATATATATTCAGCTTATGTATAGTCAATTTTAACTTCCAATAATTTAAATTAGTTTTGTTTTATTTATATAGAATTGATATAAAACTATGTTATTCAATACATATATTCTCCCCGATCGGGGTGTGATAGGAAAGGAGATCCCTCTGTAGATCAAAGACATGTGTGAGGACCAAGTGGACATGGCTTGTGGGCGTCGCACCCAAGGATCCCAGATGTCCTAAACATTAAGGATAGGGAGAGAATGGAAACAAGTTACAGTTGCCATGGGAAGGAAAATGGAAAGGCAAGGTGTTAAACGAGGGATAAAGGTGGTGAGGGACATTAGAGCATGTATGCAAGTGTTGAGAAGGAACTTGGTCGTGGGAGATGAGATTGGAAGCAGGGGAGAGGGACTTGCCCTTGGGAGGAGGGATTCTCGCCACCAATAGGAAGATGCCACAAATGCTTTAGAGATAAACTGGTATGTAATTCAGGCTCACCTGAGTCTCGATATGGAGTCACTGTTGCAAGAATGGTCTGCCAACAAATGGTGGTGGTTTCGCACTTTTCCGATGGAATTTGATTTAGTTCTCTGTTGTTGATGTGTGGTATTTTAATTTCTATATTATATGGTAAGTTGTTGGAAAACAAGGGGATGCATGGAGGGTAAAGAGCAACTCTTGGCACTTGGGTTGTGAACTTCACTCCTTTCATTAATACGAGGTGTCTGCGACCAAGAAAGGATGAGGGCTCCCCTAAGATCTTCTAGTCTCCTGGAAATTCTCTAAGACAAAGAGGAAAGAGATGTAGATTTTAACCCCGTACAAAAATTACCTGCATATGAATTCTAAATCACAGGAAAAATAAAAATGCGAGAGCATAACACATAAAACACATATACACAGAGATTTCCCATTGGATCTCAAAACCGAGACTGCCATCTTCATTTTTCATTATGTTCCTTTCAATGTTACAATACATATTTATACATGCCGAAGCATCCAATACCATGGACCGAAAAACCATCACGTCCAATACCATGGACCAAAAAACCATCGATCCAATACCATGGACCGAAAACCATTGCGTCCAAAAAACATGTGCGAAATCATGCACAAAACCATAGGTGGGTCCGCCCAACCTAACACAGGGTCCAAAACCAAAATTTTCCGGGGCGCTGCCCTGGACCCCATAAAGTGGGGTTACAGGTACCCCT